>PISW01005333.1:48131-137537 GCA_004023785.1 Mungos mungo
CAGGAGACGACTCTTCCGAACATTTGGTTACTTTCAGCCCCACGGGTTTTTTTTTTTTTCCTTTTTAAACACAGAACGAAAGGACTTTGATTTTAGAGATAAACAAACACATTCTGCCGCCAGACGCAGAGTGCGATGATCCTGTCGGACGTGAAAATCAGGAAGAATAACATCATTATAATGCAGGGGAAAATAAGGCCTAGGAAGCAAATGAAGCCCTAGTTTTCAACAGGAAGAGGGCAAGTTGAACCACTGGAGGCACGCGCACAAGGAAGGCGTGCGTCGGGTCTTAACCTCCTCACTGAGGGAGCCTTTTTGGTTCCCACTGGTTTCTGCACAAACTCGAGGCGCGTCCGCAGCACCGTGAGCGGAGCCGGGAAGGCGGTGGCCCCGCGCTTTCGTCAGCAAGTGGCCGCAGCCACTCCCGGAACAGGCCGGTCCTCAGGCCCCGCGTCCCCGTGCCCCCCAGGGAATGCGTCGTGCACCACGATTTCTCCTCTGCATCATGGAGACAGAGAAGGGGCCGTGGCTGCCTGGAAAAAAGTGAGAGAGACCCACCCGGAGAACGGGGCTGACCGGGTTTGGGGGAGAAGCACGAGGGAGGGAAGGCCAGAAGCCAGGATGACAGCTTTGGAGGGAATTCAAGTCCACGCTTCTTCCTCGGCCACCACGGTCCTGTGGCTTCTGCATCCGTGGTCGGCGACCAAGCACAAAAAGACGTGAATCCAACAGGGTCTGGGTCTCACTGCTATTTTCTCTAATCGCATGCAATCGAAAATAAGTGAAAATTTCAGGACTTAAAAATGAAAGGAAAGGAAAGAGAATAAATGTTCCTCACTAATGGGGGATTCAGAAAGAAGCTTCCAGAAAAGGACGGGGGCATGTTGAGTGGGAGGTGTGCCCGTCACCCTGGGGTCCAGCAGCACACCCCACTGCACGTTGTGAATCCAGCCCCTTCCCCAGCCTTTATGAAGTCAAGAGTCCTTTGCCCTGGATGCCCCACACGGCCAGTGGGAGGTGTAGACGCTGCCTGGTGGGCTCCGCGAGCCAGAGGAAGAGGATCGCAAACTGGTCCAGGCAGGGAGGGAAAAGTGAAGTCCGCACACCTGCCTTCCTCGGCATCCACCAGCGTCTACTGTGTGATTCGGGGGTCAGTGAGTGTCCACTGTAACGATCGACTGCCCCCCCCAACAACACTGCCAAGAGGCGGGGCCGCTTCGAGGAGAGGAGAGGGAAGGCCGGAAGGGACAGCGGGCCTCCAGCCGCCCCGACGGCTCACCGACCCGGCTTCCCAGCACAACCCGTGCTCCCCTCGGGCTAAATGTGTTTCTGTTTTGTTCCATCCAGTCTACCTTTCAGTTCGAATTTCTATTTGGATACAAAGTTTGGAAAGAGCAGGAGAGAGCGAAACGCTTAGGAAGAAACACACGAGGAGTGAAATCACTCATGTTTAAGCATCTGTACAGGCGGAGCTTGTGGGAAGGTTTGTGAGGAGAGCGGCCCGCGGTGCCCGTCCCCAGCAGGTAGGGACGGCGACCCGCACGCCCCGCCCCGTGGGAGAGGAGTCCGTCAATGGAGCCGCTTCTCTGAAGCCCTCTGCTGCTCACGGTCCCCCAGCACGATTAGCCCGAAAGGCAAACGATGTTTAAAAGGGGGTCAGAAAAAGAAAACTCTGGTTCAATGGGCCAAAGCGCTCGCCGGAGGTGCGGGTGGAGAGTGGATGGAGGGAGACGAACAGGAGCTGAGAAGGGTTTGGTTCTCGCCCGTCAGGCCATGAGCGTGAACCGGGAGAAAGCAGTGAGTCCACCAAGAAAGGAAGTGGAGAAAGAGCAAAGCAGAAAAAAAAGAAGTCGATGAAAACGAACGCTGATTCTATGGTTTTCAAAGAAGTGGCCGGTTTGGGTGGAGTGAGAGAATGGGGGCAAACACACATCGGGGGGTCCCCAGTGGACGTGGGAGAAGCATGAGGCCCGTCCTCGGAGACAACAGGACGGAGCTCTGAGGGGTCGTCAGCCGAGGCACCGGGGACTCGACTTCTGTGAGGGGAGCGATCTGGCAGTGATCGGGAGCAGACGTCCGTCTGTGGTGTCCGAGTGCGGACCCCGTGGTAGGTGCGTCATGAGGTCAGGAACGCGTGAGGGCAGAACCGCATCCTTCCCAGGCTGGAAAGACACATGGAGCCATTTCGACCTCTTGCGGGAAACAAGGCTACGGCCGGGAACCACACTGGCCTCACTGGACGACACAGTCACAGCGAGGAAATGGCAGACGTCTGCATGGCTCCTGCCATGAGTGGCGGGACTGGCATCTCCTTCTGCTACTGCTGCTCGTGTTGAGAATAAGCCTGTTGCCATTAGTCAGGCCTCACAGCGTTCCAAGTCAGACCGATGTTCCCCACACAGCTACCCCAGGAGAAAAACCATTTTCCTGTCCCTGCATAACAGGTTTTAGATCAAAACACTACAGCTGTTTGACAAAAGGCTCTTCTAATGAGCCTTGCAGACCCAAAACATAGACTTGAAGGGGTTAAAAAACACAAAACTTGCATTTGAGTCTGACCTGGAGAAAAGGAGCCTAATTTGGAGATAAGAAATAAAAACAAGGTCACAAACATAGTCCATTTGAGTCTGGTCCAAGGAAAATTGGAGCCTAAACTGGAGATTAGAAGTAGAAGACAAGGTCAGAACATGGTCGCCTCCCAAAGTCTACATTCAACAAATATCCTCCCTTGCACTGACTTCAGTTATGAGGACGGATAAGGATGTGGGAGCCCAGGTCCAAGGCCAACACACAGGCCCCCATTGTGCCTGCATCAATAAAGGGGCCTTCTCAAGCAACTTGTTAATAATCATTTTTTCCTCTCTTCTTTTTCCTCTTGTAGTTTATAAGCCAATCACAATAACTCTTAGCCTATCTATATACAACGTAACCTATATTTTAATCTTAGTTTTACTAACTTAAATAATATGTATGTTAATCCTGTTTTCTACAAAAAACATCCTGTTATATTCTTGGTTATAAACTTTACTCAACTTCACTGTAAGTACATTACATGATTTTGTTGTAACTTGTTAATTAAAAGACAAAGTCATAATTAATGGCAAAAAACCAACTGGTACAAAGATAGGTTTGATACTTTCTTAACCTGGGAAACTGGCACCACGAATGAATGGGATGGTTCTAGAAAAACACTTCTGTAAAACTTGTTTCTGTGCACTTTTGATTATTAAAGCCCCTTATCACTAAGAATTAGTCACTGTAAACAATTCTGTTTTCTCATGTCATGTTATTGCTTGATCAATAAAAAAAGACACCAAAGCAGACAGAACAGAGGCGCCTGCCTGGTGACCAAGAAACTTGTGGCTCTCTGTCACTCTCTCGTGCCGACGCCGTCCATCCTTTGGGGACCCCTGGACCCACTGGAGCTGGGCTCCGGCAAAACTGGATGCACAACCAGACCCGGGGTTAACACGGCGGGGAAGCCATGGCCGCCCAGAGCTACGGAAGACTTCCATGGCAGGGGCGACGGGGAGCTTCTCCACCCTGGCCTCTGACTGGACAAACTCTGAGAAAGCAAGGGATTTGGGGCCTCATCTCTTCTTTTAAGTAGCGAGAGTCTGAACCTACTTCTAGAAAGTGGTCATCGGCACCCACTTCGTTCTAGACCATGAGAGTCTGTTCTCCCTTCAATGCCCTGAGGGTCTGACTTCTGTCCCATGAGGTGAGGCTCTGGCCTACCTGCTAAGAGATTAGAGTCTGCCCTCCCTCCTCGGAGGCTAGACTCTACCCTCAATCCTGTGAGGGAGAGTCCGCCCTCCTCCTTCTGAGGGTAGACTCCTCCATAACTCTCAGGAGGTGAGAGCCGTCCTCCACCTTCTGAGGTGAGTGTGTGCTCTCCCTTCTGTGAGTCGATAGTCCTCCCTCCCTCTTATGAGGCAGGACTTTGCCCTCCCTTCCCCCGAGGAGAGCATCTCCGCCCTCTGCTCTGTGTGGTCAGAGGGTGGCCTCACCTGTCGGTGCTGAGCGGCTGCCCTCCCCTAGGGACTGGTGAGCGTCTGCACAGCTGGTTATCCCCCAAGACTGTGCAGTTGGCTTTGCTCGTCACCGTCATCTCTAACTGTGATGTCCCTGAGAGGGTATTGTTAAGTGTCGCCTGAATAACTCCATCAGCTAGAGTTCGAAGCCACAAATGGAAATGTCGATTTGTCTGGGGATCAGAGGTCTGATTTCATAAATTGCCTCCTCTGTTGTAAATTGTTAAACCCAACTCATAGGACGAGACCAGGGTCCACGTTCTGGGCTCTTTCTTCATATGGATAATCCCACAAGTCCCTTGATGTCACCATCCTGCACTAGACGAATGTGTCCCATGCTACTTCCTGGGGACCCTTTCTCCAAGGTGGGGTCACAATCGGGAGACCTGGTCGCCTTCTCGGCTTGGAGGCCCCGTCCTCTCCTTCCCTGCAGGGTCTTTGATTTCAAGTGGATCTCTGCTCATCCAAGGGGCGCCTGGAGAATGGGGAGGGGACGGCGTGGCCCACTGTGGCCGAGAGACTAAGAGTCCTCTGAATCTCAGCCTCCCTCTGCGGGTCTGCACTCACACGGGTCATGTGCGCCCCCCACTGCCAGGGTCAGCCATGTGAAGAATAATAGAGAATAAAATGACCCAAATACACTCTGGGGAAACGAAGGTAGAGATGTGCCCCATTGTCTCTCCTCCGCAATTTCTCCGTCTTCGGGACCATGAATTTTGTACAAGGGAAAGGAAAACCACTTCCAATAACATGGGATGTAATCAAAAGCCACATCCTGAATTTGATTCCCCGCCCCTGGTAGGATAGTTAGAATATAAATAGAATAGGAAAGCCCATTAGAATAATTTACTCTTCATCATGAATTATAAATGACAGGATATGCTATTCATACATGTCTAATTTAAACTTAAAATTTAGCCCTGTCAATGGGTTACTGAATGATAAAGGTTCTGCCATTTTTCTGCGGCTGGCGTCAGTCCTGAGTGGGCTGTCACCTCTGTTCTGTCGCTCAGAGCCGGGCGAGGCGGCTCCAGACAGCGCGGGGGCACAGAGCTGGCGGGCCCGGTGGAGGACGGCCGAGGGGACATCAGTCCATGTTTCCTCCCTGAATCCAAATTAGTCTCGCAGCTGGAGAGGCATCCGTGGCTGATAATGGCCTAACAACCTCCAGCACTAACAGATATGACCCCGGCGGCAGTGACAGGAATGCGAAATGCGGGCCTCCCGCCGGAGCCGGCCCCGCCTGCGTGCGCCGCCTCGGAGCTCGGGGCCCCTTGGAGAGGAAGAGGTCCCGCAGCGACAACAGTAAGGCACATGCACGTGCGGTGGGACGCACAGCACCGTGTCTGGCGTCCGAGAAAACCAGACGTTTACAGAAATGCTTGGAGCAACGCAGAGGACGGGCCACGGAGGCCGCTGCATCAGGGACACCGAGCGTGCAGCCAGACGGGCCTGCCGTCGGGGCGCGCCTCCCACAGCGGAGCAGCGGGGCTGTGGCCCATCGGGACTCTCGGCCGACGCCGAGCCACCTCCTCCAGCCCCTGACCACCCAGTGCCAGGTGGCATTGTCCTTGGGTGCCACCTTTGACAAAGGCTTTCTTTCCCCTAAAGTTCACACGTGCATTGGCCACTCAGATCAAATCTGATAAACCCTCACTGGGTGTCTACTAAATGCTCTGGACAGGGGAGGAGGGGTGGTAACAATGGGACCAGTGGGAGGCTCCGGTCCCCCAGACAAAGAATGACCCAGGCACCTTGAGGCCGCTGCCTCGTAGCAGGTGCCAGACAGAGGGGCCAATGGCCTGCAGCACTGCCTGAGCTTGGGGGGGACTCCCGTTCTGGGCTCTGGCTCCCACAGACCTGTCCTTCCCGTAGGTCTGCAGCACCTTTAGGAGATACCAGCAGTATTTCCTTATTTAAAAAAAAAAAAGGAATATTCTAGCTGTATGTGGACCATCTAGTCACTGAGACTGAAGCCACAATTATTGTTCTGGAAAATGAGACTCCTTGAAGGGTGCTGATAGCCCCTGCACAGTCTTGTGCGGGCTGTGCGAGCCTGTGGCCCACCCGGCACAGGACCTTTCGATCTTTAGTCCTGTGATTGGTACAATGCACAGCAGGTCACAGGCCCTCGAAAGGGGACCCTCTACTGACTGAGAAGCACATCCAGCACTTGACCATGGCTGCGAGAAATAGTAAACAATCAGAAAACAAGTTCATTGTGCCTTCGGATATATTTGTCTTTTTTTTTTAAGTTTATTTATTTTGAGAGAGAGAGTGGGAGTGGGAGAGAGGCAGAGAGAAGAGAGGGAGAACCCCAAGCAGGCTCCACACAGTCAGCACAGAGCTCAACGTGGGGCTCGATCTCACCAACCATGAGATCATGACTTGAACCGAAATCAAGAGTCGGACGCTTAACTGACTGAGCCCCCCAGGCGTCCCTATATTTCTATTTTCAAAAACTCCTCTAATGGCTTCTACATGGAGCAATGATGTTTACACATAAAAGTTTACTGATTTAATTCTATCATAAAAAACATACGAATGGAAAACATACACATGAAACGCAGACCTAAGGGGCTCACACAGACAGGACAAGCACCGCGGCTGCGCAGGCCGGGGAGCAGCTGCTGAGGCAGAAGCGTGCAGCACGGGCCACTGCGTCGGGGACACAGGGACCCAGCGGCCAGCGCTTGGCCACATAAGGTGATTCCACCGCCTCAGGGGAGACCCGCGGCTCCCTGGAGGGGGAAGCTCCAGTGTTCTCAAATGCTGAAGGATATTCAACAGCAGTCGCTTCTCCGTGTTGGGATTTTCATAAATGGAAGGTGAGCCCCAAGCTTTCCGTGAAGCCTCTTGGACACGCGGGCGGACGGGAGGGCGGTGTGATGACCCCCCACTCCACCTGCTGCTCCTGAGTGCCCCCGCCAGGCCCCAGACGTGGGCTGGGAGATCCCTGTGAAATAAGCCTACATGTATGCGAGTGCACACGGGGGCGCCCACACTCAGAGGCAAGTATGCACGCACACATGCACCCAAGTACACACACCTGTGCAGGCGTGGCCGCACATACAGGCTCCCGCACAGGCACACGCTCACCTGCATGCACACGCGTACCCGAACACCCACCCACGTGCACGCTCATGCATGCACACGTGTGCACAGTGCTCCCATACCCACACGCAGCCCACAAATGTGTGCGCGTGCACGTGGACACACGTGCACACATGCTGCGTGCACACACACTCTGACACACTCACACACACTCACACACACGGGAGGACGGAGCCTGCCAGTATACCAGGCTTCCCGTGTATCCCCAAGATGAAGGGCCTGCAAAGCTCAATCACAAAATTCAGGGAAGGATTTATTTGCTTCTTTTGCCTTTTAAAAATGTAACCATCCTGTTCTGCATTTGATTCAGCTGAGTCTAACCGTACAAATGTTCATCATTTGCCGTCTCTGTGTGAGAGGCTGTGGTGCCCTCAGTGGGGCCGGCTTTCCCCCCAGGGGCCCCCGGCCGGCCCAGCCTGCGGCGTCTGCAACGTGATGTGTGCGGTACCCGGATGCAGCCCTCGTGGTCCCCGAGGCCTGTTCCACTTATTCGGTGACATTTGCCACGCCTGATGGCTGGTGCCGGAAGGGCCACGTCCACGGCTTCTAGAGGCAAAGTGATGATCCTTGTTCACGTCCCAGAAAAGGGTCGGGGTGCGTTAGTTCTCGTGGCTGCGGCCGCTGGGATGCCAACACCGCGCACCAAGGAGCAGCCTCGGGTGCGAGGCGGAGTCACGGCCCGCTTCTCCGGCCTCCTGAGCTTGCCACCCACTGTCCTGCGCTTGCACGGGGCAGGGGGTCACCCGAGGCACCCACCTTCCGGGTGTACGGAATCCACCCATCAGACCCAATAAGCAACCGCGGGTGCCGTGGAGGTGAGGGGCGGCCCATAAGTGCACTTCTACTGGGCACGGACACATTCGGGGAGTCTGGGGCTGAATCATTCCATGACCAGGCAGTAACTGCAAGAAGAGCCAGGTCCCGGGGTGCGTGTGTGGGTGTGTGTGTGTGCGCGTGCAGGTGCGCAGACAAAACATCATCCCACCGAGTCCACAGGACCCCTCCTAGAAGACAGGGTCCCAGAAAGCATGGACCCTCTGGATAAAGAGCAGCGAATCACCTCCTGCTGACCTGGGAGGAGGTGGGGGGGACGCCATCCAGCTCTCAGTGAGATCAGAAAAGGCAGGGGACCCGCCCAGTGTGGGAGGTGCTACGATCTAAGGACCCGCCCAGCGTGGGAGGTGCTACGATCTAAGGACCCGCCCAGTATGGGAGGTGTAAGATCTGGGGATCCTGGGACACATGCAGTGTGGACCGTACTAAGATCTAAGGACCCGCCCAGTGCGGGAGGTGTAAGATCTGGCCCAGCGTCCAGTGTCAAAGGCGGAACAGGGACTCTCAGCCGAACACCGCCAAGCCCATGGCAGGAACGGCGGGTCCCAATAAGGCCCGCCTGGGTTGGCAGGCCTGCAGAGGAGTGTGGTGTGACCCGGGTCTGGGAGAGAAGTAGGCTTGTACTGGGAGGAGGGAGAGGAGGGGAAGCCGAGTGGGGGCCGGGACTCTGCTGATAACTGGGCCTCGCACGGAAAAGCCCTGTGGGCTGAATGTCTTCTCACCTTCAGCCTCACCCTCATGTTCTCACTCAGGCTCACCTTTGGCACTCTTTGCTTCTTCCTACCTAAAATAAAATAAATTTCAGTGGCGTTTAAAGGCCAACAAATAGATGCTTTAAAATCCAACTACTGGGGCAGCTGGGTGGCTCAGTCAGTTAAGCCTCCGACTTCGGCTCAGGTCAGATCTCAGTTCGTGGGTTCGAGCCCTGCGTCAGGCTCTGTGCTGACAGCTCAGAGCCTGGAGCCTGCTTCCGGTTCTGTGTCTCCTTCTTTCTCTGCCCCTCCCCCTCTCATGCTCTGTCTCTCTCTACATCAAAAATAAATAAATAAATAAATAAATAAATAAATAAATAAATAAATAAATAAAAACTAAATAAAATCCAACTCCAGAAACGGGATTGATTGCCGAGAAGGGCATTTGAAAGAGACGAGATGGGGAGCTAAGAGAGAAGGGTTTTAGAGGTAGAGACATCACAAAATAAGTAGAGATTAGGGAAGTAATGGATCAGAATCAAGTGCATTCCACACATGGAAGACACTGCCGAGACCCTCGGGCTTACCCGACATCACCGCCTCCCTCTGCCAGCACACCGGCCCGCCCGAGAAGGGGGCTGGCTGGCCGGGGAGGGCACTGGAGGTCTCCCAGCCCAGCCGGCCTGGGGAGCAGCAGGGCCGCCCTGAGCAGAACCAGCTCCGGCTCTCTGCGAGGCTCAGTCCTGGGGGGCAAACACAGGGGTGAGCTCACCGCAGCCCTGCCTGGTTCTGCCTGCACAGCCTTGGCGCCATCTCCCCCCAAGGTGCTATACGCGGTGTGTGTGGGTAGGAATCCACCATAGACTTGGGAGTTGAGAAGAAAGGCCTCATGTAGGGCATCCAGGAAGGTGGTTGGACATCCTTTTCAGAGCTTCCTGATGGCGTGTTGTGTCCTTGAAATGATACAGGAAGCTCCATATCCCAGTGGATATGACGTCACTGGGAAATAGGGTCTTGGCAGATGTGGTTGGGATGCAGGCTGAGTTGAGGTCATACTGGAGCAGGGGGGCCCTAATCCAGTGACTGGTGTCCTTCCAAGAGGAGGAGAGGAAGCAGAGCCAGGCGCACACAGCGAGGAGAGGCCATGTGGCAACAGAGCAGAGCCTGGACGCGATGGGGGGGCCCCGGCCGAAGCAGGAGGGACGCACACGGGTCCTCCCTCCGCACCCCGGAGAAGGGAGCCGCGTGGGGGTTTCTGGCTTCCTGAGCAAATTTCCAGTGTTTGAAGGCATCTAACTTCTAACAGTTTTCTGGGGCAGCTCTAGGACCCAATCCACGGGGCGACATCAGTACCCTTCGTGAGGCTGAAGGAAACGCACCTCACACTCGGGCCAAAACGCGTAAAAGGAAGCCCTTTAAAAAGTCCAGCCAGGAGCGCCTGGGAGGCTCAGTCGGTTAAGTGTCCGACTTCAGCTCAGGTCATGATCTCCCAGGTCGTGGGTTCAAGCCCCTCGTCGGGCTCTGTGCTGACAGCTCAGAGCCTGGAACCTGTTTCAGATTCTGTTTCTCCTCTCTCTGCCCCTCCCCCACTTGTGCTCTGTCTCAAAAATAAATAAACTATAAAAAAATAAATTAAGAAAATAAGAAGTCCAGCCATGTTGATCTGCTGGTGTATTCACAGTGCCCAGGGGCCATCAGCATCCCTCCCACCCATGGTTCGATTATGACTCAGGAGCCCCGAGAGCCCAGGGGGTGCAGGTGGGCCTGCCCCCAAGTGTCTGTCGATGCGAACCTGTTTTGTCAGAGCAGCTAGCTCTCCGCCCTCCGCCTTCTGCATTCACCTCCCGCCGGCCCCTCCTCCATGGGCCTTGTTCTTCTTCTTCCCGCTCTTCACTTCCTCTGCTGACCCAGGACCCCCATATCCCCCCTTCCTCCCACCTCCTGCTGCCGCTGCCCCTGAAGGCCAGGGGTCTGGTTCCTGCTCGGCCAGCAGCCACCGGCACAGGTCCGGCCTCACTGTGCGGCCACGCTGCGGGTGCAGGGTCCACTGGGTGCTGTCCTCGCTCCCCCCAGGGCGGGGCGCGGGTTCTGAGACTCCGCCCCCTAGAGAATGGCTCCCCCGACGCCCCAGCGCCTCACACACGGGCTGCCCTCAGCGTCGCCGTCCGTGTCCTGTCAGCCACCACTCTCCACCTCAGGCGACAGCAGGGCTTGACGTCCTGCCCCCAGGTTGGCACCCCTGCCCGTCGTTGGTCTAAATCCCCTCCCCCACGCCCACGGTCGTGCCCTGGTTCCTGGGACTCTGTGCAGAGGGGACCCGAAGCATCCTCTGCCCATCCGCTGAGCCCCTCTCGCCCCCCCGCCCCACCCCGTGCTGCCTGTCCTTCTGCCATGGGCAAGTCCAACTCCCGGCAGCAAGGATCTCCACCGCCGTGGCACCGTGCCCCCCACTCACCCACTCACCCACTCACGTGGCTTCCTCACATGCTGCTCGTCTGTCCCGGACGCACCTGGAAAGTCCCATTTTTTTGCTAATGGTGCATATGCTGTTAGGGGCTGAGCTCCTTTCCCACTCATCGGTTCATATAGATCCTGCCAATTGTCGCCAGGTCCCTGCAAGGTGCTCACCTGGGAAATGAGCTCAGAGAGACAGACAGCATATCCCTCGTGAGAGGCACTATGTGCCCCAGGGCCTCCACAGCTCTTCCTGGCTGGGCCCGCCTGCAGCCCCCGGCCCACGCCCCGACCCGGGCTCTCCTTCCTCCAGAGACCACGTCTCCGAGGCCCCAGCCTGCGCTCTGACCCTGCTTCTCCAAGCTTCTCCGGCCCGGGAGCTAACATGACCGGGTTTACACGTAATCATATCCAATCACGCATTCGGCTCTGAGTACGTCATGGGGGCCTGGGGGGCTCTCCAGCTCTGAAGGCTGCCCCGGCTCTTGTACTCCCCCTGGAGCCTGACATCAGCCCGCTACTGACCTTGAGCCGGGAGAGGCTCCCAGGAGGGCTGGCGGCTCCTTTCCCCCCGCGTGCCGCGCCCGCCAGTCCTCCAGCTCACTCGGCGCCGCTGGCCGTTCGCGCCTCCGCTTAGGTTCCCGCAGGCCTTCTGCTCCAGAGAACTGAAGTTTTAAGATGTCCACAAAGAATAAAAAGAAAACAAGAAGGAAACCAATTGACTACAGCAGACGGACATCTGGCCCCTGTTTAGGAAACACAACCCGTGCTGTTGTCTGGGTTTCTTCTCTCTCTGCTGCCCACTGGGCCCCTGACCCCTGCCTGGCAGCTCGGGAGCGGGGGGGGGGGGGGGGCCACTGGTCACCGAGGGCCGCGGCAGGGGGACGCCCAGGGGAGCCCGTGTGGGACCGCGGTCTGAGTGTGGGGGGCCCCTGATGTGAGAGGAGCAGCCCCTCCCGGGGCCGAGCTCCTTGTGCTCAGGGGCCTGCGGGCTCAGGCGGATGTGCTCAGTGGCGCGTCAGGGCCCTTCCACGGGCATTTTTGTCACCACACACGGGGTCACGCGTATGCTGATTCCCTGAAGCATATTATGGAAGATCTGCCTTGTTTTTCGTCTTTCTTTCCACTCACTTCAGTGGGGCACAAGGAAAGATCGTCAAGTCCTTGGTGAAAAGCCAACCCAAGTTTGTAAAAACTTGCGAGTCTGACTAATTTGAAACACATCAGCTCCCGCTTTCGTAAGGTGTGTGCCAGAGGTCCGAGTTTGGAGCCTGGCCAGTGGCTGCGGCGCTGGCTCGCCGTAGGACCTCGGCCAGGTGAGCACACTTAGGTCACCGCGGCGTTCCCAACTGCAGGTGGAAATGGCCTCTACCACACACTACTCTTGTGATCATTTAACAGCATGTGTGCAAGTGCGAAGTCCTTAGTATTTTGCCCAGCCCACTCCAAGTCATCAACACCTAATATTTTTAGCGATGAATTATTAGTACCTAAGGTTTTCAAATGGAAGTTCTATATACTTTGGATTCTTACCATATTTGTATTTAGAAGCAACAGGTGCGGTGCCCAATCAATGCGGACATTCTTGGGAAAAATAACGCTTCTAATCAAACTTTATAATTCTATAAAACCTTATGTATAAGTTGGGTATTATTTTATGGCAGCCTCCTAATCTGCCCCGTGACCTGCATATTTCATCCAGTCTCTCTAGAAGGAGAAGCCGGGTGGAGGGGATGCGGTAGGGCTGGGAGCATCCGGGTCCAGCTTCAGAATCGGCGATGCTTGTATTCACCAGGATTCTCCAGAGAAATGGAACTCACACTTAATATGCTGTCAACAGCGTAATGTATAGTTTAAACTACTTACTACAAAGAACTGGCTCGCATGTTCTGGAAGCTGAGAAGTGACGAGATCCTCCGTCTACATGCTGGACACCTGCGGAAAGCTGATGGTGCGGCTTCCAGAATGGGGGCAGAGGTGTCGGTCCTGGTCTGGGGTCGGGAGAAGACCACGTCCCAGCTCAGCAGCTGGTCTGAGAAAGCGGATTCTCCCTACCTGAGCCTCATTGCTCTCCGTGTTCAGGTCCTCAGTGGATTGGATGGGCCCACACACTGGGCAGGGGGAGGGGCTTATTTGGTCTACCAGTTGAAATGTCATCTCATAGGAAAACACCCAAATATCCAGGCCCCTGTGAGCCGGTCAAGTTGACCTCTCCCCTTAGCATCACGCTGCGGGCACCGGATGAAAAGTTCCTGGCAGCGCTTTTATCCTGAAGTGTCTTCAGACGCGGTTCAAACGCGACCGTCAGGTCACCATGAATTCCGCGTTTGCTGCAAACACCGTTAGCCTACACACACACACACACCACATTTATTGGCTTCCTTTCTCTCCCGAATCCCAGAATGACCTTGCTCGGGCCGTGGCCACAAACCTACAGAAAGATGTGACTTGTTTCTCTCATTACTGGAACCCCCCCATGCTGTAACCTTGATCTTATTAAGCAAAACATAAGGAGCTGATCCCACAGCTGACGGGCGATTCGAGGGCTGCAGAGTGCTTACTCATGTGAGGTAGATTAGCTCCCGCGAAGCGTCACTCGTTAATTCACCCCACTGCAAAATGTCATTGACTCCGTGGGGCTTTTTAAGGTCTTAAATTTCCTGCCGAACTATTAGCCGCCCTCCACCGCCGCCTTCCCTCGGCCGCAGCGAAGGGCGGCCTGCCGCCACGTCCCAGCAAAACGGCAGCCTCGTTGCCATCCGATGACGAGTGCCTACCATGCAGGTTTCCCAAATGTCCTCCAGCTGGTATTGGACTCCGGCTGCGGTGACAGGTAAGGAAGTCCTGTGTCCCCACAAGCACGAGCTGTTCCCCAAATCCTTTACCCCACATAGGCGGGCTTTCTCCTGCAACAAAATCACCCGATAATATCAACGCGGCCATCTCTTCACTGTGGCTATTTCTAGAGCTGTTTGGGGCCCAGGAGATTGGAATGAGAATTTTGGAAGCTAAATTGTCTTTTCCTTCTTATCCCCCAATAACATGTCTTTCAGTAGTGGGATATGATTCCAGAGAGTTCAGTCTTCCCCCATGGCATGAACTCTAGAATATTCTCTGCACTGAACTCACACATTTCCTTTAGACGGATCCTTAGACAGCATTGTGGCTTGGATTTCACAGGGTCGGAGTTCTCCATTGCTGAGCATTGTGGGATTGCAGGAGGCCGGTCAAGTTTGGTTAAGAACATTCCTTCCCTCTCTTCATGTCCGTAAAGAGTCCGGGCATCCCTTCTAAAACTCTTTCCACACGCTGTGACAGCGACTCCCTGTTCCGAGTCCCAGCACCTTCCTCTGCTGAAAGTCAGAGACACAAAGCCCTCAGTTCCACCACGATTCCGTGACTCCTGCGCCCACAGCTCCCGCCTGGCCCAGCCGTTTGTCCTGGCTTAGCCACCCTCCGAGTTCCCTTCACTCCCCCTTTCAAATGCGGCCAGACATCCCCCAAACACAAAACGGAGGGTGCTGCCTTCCGCCTAACACAGTGACCCTGCAAACTGGCCACACAGTAGGTCTGCCTTCCACCCGCACCCATCCCACCAGGCTCCAGGTCTCACCTCCACACAGCCCCCAAGCGGACACCTGGCTGGCTATCACCACCTGAGGGTCTAGAAATGTCCACAATGGTTCCCAAGTCCAAGCCCCAACTCCTCAGGCTTCAATATCCCAAATGACCCTGACACACACACTCACTGGTATACGCCTGTCACTCTGCACAGCTCAAGGGGGGCGGGTGTTCCTTTCAGGACCTGCCAGTGACGTATGGGCTGGCGCTTATGAGCAGACTGGGGGACTGGGCAGTGCACTCACCACTTAGGCCGCCCCTTCACATTACGTAAATGACGGTGACCCAGGAATGTTAAACGATGTGCTGGCGTCCGTTCCTTAGAGTTCTGTGTAGTCCTCGAGTCTGTGAGGCTGGCTGCATTCATTATGGTGGCTCTGGCACTTACTGTGTATTTTTATTACATATATAATGCAGATTTATAGAAAGCTGATTTTGAATAACACTGTCAGAATCATTATATTAAATAGTAAACTGTATTTAAAGCAGTAATTTACAATGAAGACCAGAAACCAATACATAGTCGATATGGTTGCATTTTGAACATATGATATTGATTTTCAATTAGCAATAATCGTGCCTCGGATAAACCTCATTGGCTACGATTCTGCCACTGCGCAAAGCTTGATATCGATTTTAAGACTTAGTATATAATAAAAAATATCATAGAAGAGCCCATATCTATTTAAGATCTACTTTACATGGCGGTGGCGTATTTGCTACATAACAGGAGGGAATGAGAAATCAGTTTCCCCAGACGCGGAAACACCACCCACAAAGTTGTCCCACTGCCCGCGTGCAAAGTCAAGATGTGTGTGAGCAGTCCACACTTCGCACAAAGAACTCTCCTCTCACCAAGCCCAGCTCCTTGAGCCCCCGAAGCCCGAGATCCTGTTTTAACTGTCACGTAACTAATCCACATGCCCCAGTGGATAGTCGGCTTGGATCCAGAATAGATCTCTGATGACCTGGAAAGATCGTGTGTCCAGTATGGGCACCACCTGTACTCAGAGCACAGGTCAGTCGTGGGCCCGTAAAGGAGGCAGCCTGCCCAAAAGGAAGAACCTTTGACTCATCCGAGTCCAGATCCTTCTACATCGACTGTTTACAGACTAGAGCAGCGCCATGTTCCTCAAAACACCCAGGTCACCCACGTGGTGCACTGTGTTCTCCCTGTGAGTCCAACCTGGTCAGGGTTTCACCAGGGAAGGAAGCGTGGCCGAGCACCAGGCGGGCAGACACCGTGGAGCACGCAGAAGCGACATGCGGGTGAGCGGTGGCGGCCCGGTCTCCGTGTTCAGTCCACCTGCTCTGTGGGCACCAACCATTCTCCACCTGACTGTGTTTGACTTTATATTCAGACGTCAAAATTTCTGGATTTCTCCAGATAAGTAACCATGTTCTGTGGTTATTGTAGAAAGAGTCAGCACTGCGTTGTGACTCTGGAAAACCACATAATGACTCCATGTCCAAGGTGCCAAGTTAGAGCGTCCTGAACAGGGACACACGTAGTCGGGGTACGTTTTCTCATACGCAAACAGATGTGATGAGGGGCTGAATTCAGGAGACACTGGAAGTACGTAAGGAAAGACATCTCGCTAATGATGGCCACCGTACATAGAACACAACCTGGGTCAAAGTCGCCCGAATATGTAAATACCCAGTTCTTTAGTAACTATTAAAACGTCTGGAATGTCAGGGGTCCAGTGTGAGAGCTTCATATTCCTGGCATGTTTCACATGAGTTACTCATGCTAGGCTGCCCCCGCCCCCGACGGTAGCACAAATGGTGACGGTGTGGCCACGTGTGTTCTGACGCTGGAGGTCACAGGCAAGACAGCAGGAAGCCCGCACAGACCAACCTCCTGCCCTGCCGTGCGGGCCACTGTCACTGGGGCTCAGGGAGAGTCTGTGCCTCAGTGGTCCCGAGAGCAGGACTGGCCACGGCAGGATAGAGCAGCGGTGACACAGGACCGTGTGACGCACCCAAGAAATCCCAGATTATGTTACGTTTGCTGTTTTTAAGGAAATATAAACATCTCTAACACACGAGGGCTGAATTTCATCCACTAGGGCTCATTTTGTTCGTGCTTTGACACTGAGGTCAAGGGAGGATTTATCTAGAAAATGCCATCCACGTGGAGCTGCTCCTTCCCTGACTGGGTGAAGGAGGTGCGAGCGAAATTAAGGCATGCTGGGGGAGGCCGCTCCCGGAGTGAGGGCTGCTGGTCCACGGGACGGCTTGTCGAGTGGCCTTGCCGGTGGCTGAGTCCCCAGTGGTGACGCAGAGCGAGGACCTGCCCAGCCAGGGGAGGACGCGGGTAATCTGCTGCCACGCCCCTCCTCTGCTGGGCACTACCAGACCCAGACTCCCCGCCGTCCTCCCAGGGCGGGACCCCCTCCCTCCCTCTCCTTCGGCACATTCTAAGCAGGCAAAGCGCTCGATTTCCAAGCCCTCGACAGTTGCAGAAGAGACGGACTCATCAGTCGATGACACCGGAAATGTCGGAGGGTCACTAACGGCCCCCACTCTGTCAGGCTGAGGTCCGCTTTGCGAGTTTTAATTAGTGTTTCAGTTTTAATATAATAAGCAAAAACGAGAAAAATGAAAGTAAGGTCAAGGAAGGAGGAAGCAAAAGAACCTAGAACATTCTGAAACAGTGAACCAGACACAGAAGTGGAGGGAGCTGGGAAAGCCCCAGTGGACGATGCCGGGGAGGGAGGAGGCAACAGGTGCCAGAGGCAGGAGCTGTCCCCCAGCCTCGGGGACTGTCACCATGTTACCCGCGCTTTCTCCTCCGGGGTTGATCATGTTTTTGCATCAAAATAATTAACTCTGGGAAATGTTTGGTTCAGTTGTGCTACCTTCACTTAACCCCCGCCCCCCATGGCCTCTGTGTGCAATCAATTAACGCACGCCGTCTGCCATTTCCCAGTGATTGAACAATTACTCAGACCTCGTTTTGGAAGGTGGTTGTTAACATTAGATCGAACCACCAAAAAACCCAGCCTGTATTTGGCCCTATTTGAGACATAGATAGGGGGTCTCTTTCCCACGGTTCAAACAAAGATATATTCCAGTGTCTTCATTAGGAAAGAAGCAAACAGCCTTGTCAACCGTGCAAACTTGTCTCTTGTAAAAACAATCCACTTCCAAGCGGACGTCGATGACCCAGGGCCGAAAGCACCGAGGACGGTGTGACCAGGCCGTTTCTCCATCCACAGCGCGCAAAAGCCCGTGGAGCCGAGGGGATTGGAAGTCACTGGGTGTCGGAAAACTCAGGGAGTGTAACAATAAAGTCTCGAGTGAACTGGGGGAGAAGTACATTCCTTTTGATTGTTGTCTCTTCCTTTTCAATGTTCTCAGAAAGCGGCTGTATCTTTCAGAGTCTCTCAAGGATTTTTAGATAAAAAGCGAGGTTTTATCTTTGCATATGTCTATGAGCAGCGAAAAACTCGGGAGACCAAAACCTACAGGCAATTCAAATAAACTAAATCCGATCAAGGTAATATCAATGCCAGAATTAGAAGAAAACCCAGAGAGAATATCAATAACAACATTAAAACAGCAGGTTTCAACTGGAATCAATAGGCAGAATAAACAGAAAAAATTAAGTCACAAAGTGTTAGTAGATAAAAGCCTCCCCACTCATTAAAATTCTGTTTGTCTTTGTGTCTTTTTATCAATGTACCTATATATCTGTGCACGCGTATCAAAGTTTGTAACGTAAAAGAAGGATGAAATAATCTAATTAATTTCCGGTGTCATTCCACATATTTCTTTCAAGTTAGAGCTGCAATATTAATAATGGTTTGCAGTTTAATAAAATATCTTTATGTCCTATTAACTCCTATATCAGCTTGTTATAAAAGCCACTTTCTATCAAATAGCTAAACTTCAAAAGAGTTTTGCTTTGATCAGAAAAAAAAATCAGGTTCATTCCATTTGTACTGGATAACCTCACGTGGTCTCGGAGAAAGACCATTGTCTCTGGCTGCCGTCGCTCACAGAAAATACTCTAATGGGCAAAACTAGTTTAAAAAGACAGAAGATACTGAGGCAGCCAAAGGGCAAGGGAAAGCTTGTTACGTATTTCAGAGGCTGAGGGGAACCGGCTTCCGGAAGCATCGAGGCCGGGGTAGGAGCTCCCCTCGAAGCCGCTTGGGGACCCTCCCTGAGCAGGGACAGGTCCAGGCCCGCCTGGTGGCATTCCAGGAATGCCACCAGCTGAAATTCCAAAGTCCTCCTTCTCCTCCTTCCTTTTCTTTCTGAAGCTCAAGTCCTGCCCGCCGACAGAGGGGCGGACTGTTGGCAAAGGCTCTAAACGGCGTTACCTCACTGCGCCAGGCAGACCTTGATCTTTGGTGGCTCGTCCCAGAGTGTGGTCGGTGCCTCCGGTCCCCACCGCCGGCTCGAGCCCCCTGACGCTCTCTGTCCCGACCATCTCTGCCCCGGCTGGAGCGCGGGCGCCCGGCTTGGGGGCACAGCACTGGGTGATTCCGTGAGCGTGAGCCGCCGACACCGGGAGGTAAATTCTAAGGTGTCCCTGCGCCGGCCTCCTCCCCATGGCGGCTGACAGAGGGCTGCCGGCGAGGCGGGCACTGCATTAAGACTCCATGTATTTGAGGTCTTTTCCCAAACACCCTTGTTTTCCTGGGAACAGCTCTGAATGGCCAGGGGGCTGGGGGGGTCCCCCCGGAGCCCCAGCCTCACCGAAGGAGACCAGCGCCGTGGTGACCACCGTCTGCCCCTGCCCTCTGCCGGCCCCCCTGTCTGGCCTCTCCCCTGCACGCGCACGGCTGTGTTCACAGGGAGGCCTCGGGAAGGCAGCGTGCACACCCTGTGCAGGTGCATTCCTCCGGGACCTGTCCTGTCACAGACGTCCGCGGGGACCAGAGGGGGGCACGAGGAGGGTGGGCTGCAGGCTGGGGTCGGAGGAGACGGACCACCTGGGCAGGGCCCTCTGAGAGGAGGCAGCCCCCCTGCTGTGTCCCCAGCTTCCTTCCAGGGGGTCCCAGCCCTGAGCCTGGCGCCCGGGCTCCTTGGAGGAGCAGATTGCCAGGGTGCACCCAGGGCACGCTGGGTCATCCACAGAGCTTCTCCTAACTCTTGGTAGTTAGCTCTGTGCGTGTGCCGAGGTCCTGCCGTGTGGACCATGGAGGGCACAGTTAGGGCTGGTGCTTTCTTTTGGGGAGGAACGATTAGAGGGAAGTCAGGCCGGACCCTCCAGCTGCATGGGGACCCTGCTGGGCACGAGGTGGGCCTCCCTGGGGGCCCCCGGCTGACCCACGGGAGGCTGACCCACGGAGGCACAGCCCTGCCCCCTCCTCTGGTATCCCTGGCCCGGCCCTTCGGGTCCACACATGGTGCCCCCTTGCAGTCAGAAGGGAGTTCAGATCTCCTGAGATTTGATGGCCGAACTCATCCCAAACTCCCCAGAGGGAAAGTCGGCGACATACCGTGAGTGAGGTGAGTCCCCAGGAGAGGAGGACGAGGCGGGTCATGAAGACATTAGTCTGGAAAAGGATCCTGCAGAAGGCAGGAGGGTCGGGATGACGGGGGTGGGGGGCAGCAGGGAGGGTGGGGACCCGCAGGGTGCAGGGGAGGGGGGGAGTGGGCCTTCCATTTGTTATAGTTTTGTAATCACGTCCCCTGAAGCTTAACCTCAGAGTCGGTCCTCCCCAACCCTGGGGATCCGAGTTCCCTGACTACAGGCTCGGAGCCAGCCACCCGCCGCCACGCCCCTCTGCCCGCCTCGCACTGGGCATGCTTCTGGGCCCTTCCGGAGCCCGCCCCTGCTGGCTTTGGGCAGGAAGTACGGTCAGGCCAGGTCCAGGCTCCCTTTATGTTTTAAATTTGTTCTGTAAACGTTATCAACCTTTCATCCAAGGTGCCCCTTCCTTGGCATTTTGTCCAAGTTTTTCATCCTGATATTTCTCTGGAAAAAGCCCTACCAGTTTGTCACAGCCCCTGAAAGTCACCTCCGAAACGGAGGATGTAAGGTGATCGATGGAGGTCCAGGGTAAACCTGAGGAACAGGAGCACAGAGAAGTTAGACTCTCTGATACCATCATATCGACAGAAATGTGTGTGTGTCATTTTTAAATGCTTCTCCACACGTGGCTCAGGTTTTGTTTTTTTAACTCATGGGGTCTACACAGTGGTTCTTGATGGTGGTGACTGGGCGTCAGGACAAGTGTCTGGGGACCTCTTGACTGTCACAGCCGGGGGCCTACTGTCACTGGTGGGTGGAATCCAGGGACGCTGCAGGAGTGCAGAGGTGCGTGGGGCCGCCTTTTCACACAGGATTCAACGCCCGACATGCGGATGGTGCTGGAAGGAGACCTTGGAACCCAAGCGCTGGTGGTCGTGAAGGGAAGGGCGGAAGGCGGGAGTGCCCACGGGACCCGGCCAGCACGGCCCACTCACCCAGCCTCCACCCCTCCCTCCCCAGCTCGGCCGCCCGCGCTGCCTCTGTGCTCTGCCTGCGGGTCCCTCTCAGGCGCCCCTGCGTGTCCTCCAGGCACGGTGGGTCACACAGGGACCCCGGCTCTCTCCCCAGAGCGTGGGGGCACCTGGCCTCACCAGGACCACCAGGGCCCCACTGCTGAGATGCGCCTGTAGCCCCCAATCCAGGCAACTGTGTGCGTGAGGACTGCGGTCAACTACTCACTTGGGAACTGAGTTCTGTCTCGGGTCTTCAGGAGCTGGCGGGTCCAGATCGCCTCGTCTTGCACACAAGGAGACTGAGGGCCGGGGAGCGGCCTCCTGCTTTCCGGTCACAGATGCGGGGCCGCAGCAGCAGGAGGGCTGTGCACGTCCAGACCCTTCCTCCCTCAGGCCTCTGTGGCTGGTTTTCATCGGAAAGGATCTAGATCCATTTTGAATCAGGACTCGAATCCTATCCGTCCTACAGCAAACTGACACCACACTGGAAATTGTGTGTCCCGGTGAGGATGGCTTGGAGAGACTTCAGTTTACTCCAGCATCAGTAAGACAAAATTCTGATCAGCTTCTCCCGAATGACTCTGAAAACGCTTCCTAACGCTGGTGGGCAGCAGGGGACTGGATGACCCCCGTCTGATCATCGAAGCGACTTTACAACCTTCTATGAAAATCGTTTCGTGTCTTTGGCCGCCGGCCTTGTCACCACTGCGTGAAGCTGGGCACTCCAGGCCTGACATCGGTCACAGCCTGCCCGCCCCCGGCCAGATGCGCCTTATCTCCAGCCAGATCCAAGTGACATGACCCAGCGTGCCTGAGCTCAGTTCCAAAGAAAACTGAACGGGCTTGGGTGTAGCCCATCTGAGTCGAATTCTGCACGTGACAAAAATTAACTAAAGGAAGTGCTGTCAAAAAGAAAACAGTGGTAAAGACTTTCAAAACACAGGTTTCCCAACACCGTAGCGATATAATGAAATCGAGCCCTCGCTCCGAGGCTTTATCTTCTGCGTGACCTTGCGATGCCAGCGCTGGGCTCCTGGCTGGGGACACGGCACCCAGAGTCCAGTGTGCCCGCCCCGGGGAAGAGATCTACTCAGGGGGACACGTGGCCATGTCCCTGTGAGCATCGGGAACTGCTGAGTCACCTGACTGCTGTCCCCTCTGGTGGCTTCTCAGATGTGCTCACGATCCTCCTGGGCCAAGAGGGACTCTGGATGGGGACATCTGAAGGCACTGCCACCGTCCTATCTTAACGGGATCCTGAGAACACAGACCCCCCTCCCAGGCCTGAGCACCCAGTGCGACCCTCTGCAGGCCTGCACCGAAGTCACAGAGCCGCGAAGGTCGCTGCCATCTCTCCGAATCCGATCTCTCCACAAAATACCTGCTCATATGTAGCATGCACCTCGGAACACACTTCATCCACAATGATGAGGCGGAGAACATCGTGAGATTTTCTAAAAATATGCACGAAACGTATACGCATCTCTCTTCTAATCCACACACAGATTTCACGATGTCTTAGTTTATGGTGGAACATCCCCCCCCCCCATAAAGGCATCTGCATGTGGCCCTCAAGCAGGATCAGGGTTGCAGAGCGAGGGGGAGGACCCCATGAGGGGCCTACAGTCCATGAGAGCCCCAAACTGGAGGCTGCCCCTGCCTGACCCGGCCTCGCACTGTTTGGGTTTCTAAGAATCTACTCACCTGCTTCTCATATAGACTCAAGAGAGAAACATTCCCAAGTTCTTTAAGAAGCAAGCATTGTGCGGGCCGACAGGGGGGCGAAGGGCCGGGCTCTCCGAGTCCCTGTCGCAGGTCCAAGACCCTGATCAGCGACCTGGTGCTGCAGCGGCACAAGCTGGGGGTGGAGCCCAGGAAGGGGGTGGAGCCCAGGAAGGGGGTGGAGTCCAGGAAGGGGGTGGAGCCCAGGAAGGGGGCAGGTGCAGCCCCGTCACTGAGCAGACCCCCAAAACCCGCCCACCTCCTGCAGGAGAGGCAGATGTGAAGCGAGGCTCCTGTCCTGTGGTCCCTGCGCTCCGCAACTGGGGGGCCCAGGGGCCCCAAGCACTGGAGCACTTCGTGACTGGGAGGGCAGGAGTCTTCACGCCAAGGGCGGACTGGCAATGGATGATTTGGGCTTGAGATGCTGGAGTCTGTACCAAGAACTAGCCTCGAGAGGTCAAAGTCCATGTTGACCAAGGGATGGATTTTTCGGGAAAGTCTGAGCAAAATGCACTCAGCCGTTGGTTCTGGCTTGAAGATCTGTGGAAACATCTTCCACGTACGTGAACATTTATATGGTCCCCCGTGCGGGGGTGGGGGGGTTTGACCGTTTGACAAGAAATTCATCGTTAATGCAGCAGGAAGAGGGTTAAAGAATTAAAATTCCTGACTTGATCATCAGTGAGTTAACAACATCCTCCAAACAAAATGGCGTCCAGGACAAGGAGGTCCTCACGTCAGAGCAAACGACTTTCTCCAACCTGGCCTTGACCTTCTTCACAAAACCCCCAACACCTGTCACTTAACTATTTAACTTGAGGGGCGCATGGACCGCGCATCCAACTCTTCATGTTGGCTCAGGTTGGTGAATCTGAGCCCGCACAGGCCTCGGAGTTGGCGGTGCAGAGCCTGCTTGGGATTCTCTCTCTCGTTCTCTCTCCGCCCCTCCCCGGCTCGCACACACACGTGCATGCGTGTCTACTCTCTCTCTCAAAAATAAATAAATAAATAAATAAATAAATAAATAAATAAACACTTTTTAAAAAAGAAAAATGCTCTTAAAAATATACTTAAAAAATTGTTAATGTTTGTTTTTCTTGAGAGAGAGAGAAACAGAGTGCAAGTGGGGGAGGGGTAGAAAGAGAGGGAGACGCAGAATCCCAAGCAGCTCCAGGCTCTGAGCTGTCGGCGCAGAGCCTGACGTGGGCACAGACTCACCAACCATGAGATCATGACCTGAGCCGAAGTCAGATGCTTAACGGACTAAACCACCCGACGCCCCCAGACGTGTATTTAACTTTCATCTCCTATTGAACTTGAATGTGTTTAGTGTTATGATGTGATGTGCACTGAAATCCCCCCAAGTCCTGAGCTCTCCTGGTCTTCCTCTGCTTCCAGAAGTTTCCATATCAGGACTGCAGCCTGGAATGCCTGCTGTCCCAGCAGGAGGCTCCGCCGAGCCCCTCCCTGCCCCTCCCGGAGGCCCTCAGGCCAGTGACCTCATGGATCCTCCCAGCCTGCACAGAGGGGTGCCCCCAACCCGCGGGGCCCAGGAGGGAGGCAGAGTCCTCCCACACCAGTGCCAGGAGGGGCTCCGCACCGCAGGGGCCCCACCAGCCTCCGGAGGGGGTGGGGCCCAGCCTGGATCTCCGGAGGCACGCAGGCCTGCGGTCCAAGGGTTCCCCCCTCGCACGGGATCCCCGTCCTTCCGGAGAGCAGAGGACGCCCCGTGATCTCTCCGACGTGTCAGGGGTCAAGGCCTCTGGCTGCCAATCGTGGGACGGCACCCGAGACCCGGGTCACGTTTAACAGGGTGCGAGGAATCAGACCGGAGAAGCCGAAGCCCCGCTCCCTGGAGCATTTAAGGACACGGAGGGACCGATTCACCTATTCACCGGCAGGTGCGCCTGTTACAGGACCAGAAACCAGGAGGCTGCAGGGGCGAGTCGGCACCCAGCCTGCTGCATGGGCCCTGACACACGCCCCGCCCCCACCCCTGTGCTGCCCCCACGGCCCCCCCCCACCCCTGCGCTGCCCCACGGCCCCCACCCTCACCCCTTGCCCTGGCCCCACGGCCTTGGCCAGAGGCCCCAAGCATCAGCTCTCAAGGCCACTGTCCTTCCTCCTGATTGCCCCCCAGGCCGTGAGACTTAGCGCGCCGTGGCTCTGCTCCCGTGGAATTCCTCTGCTAGTGGCTGTGTAGCCACTTCAGTAAGGTGGCACTGGCTTCAAGGACAGAGTCTTGGAGAACCTCGGAGGGTCCGTACCCCACACCTCTCCTTGACCCGAGGGCGGACGTCACCCGGGGCGCAGCCTCGAGACCGGCCTGCAGGCCAGCGCAGGTCCCGGCACCCTGACCGAGGACAGCCCCTCCCGCGCCAGGAAGCCTCTGCACTCGGCTCAGAAACTGGGCCAAGGGGCTTGTGGCCTTGAGCAAGCATGTCCTACCCCAGCTCTGGGGACCCACTGACCACGGAGCCGTCCCCAAGGGCAGTCAGGCTCCCCGAGAAACCGCATTTCTTTGGAGGGGACCCCGCCCAGGACTGGACGGAAGGTTGCCGGGACGTGGGGGGTGGGTCAGCAGCGCGCTGTCGCCACCAGACGCTTTGAGGGCTTCTGATAAGGGGCTTCTCACAGGATCCTGCAGCGTCCAGACTCAGTTGCTGTCTGTCGTTGGTCTTCGGAGGTGGGGTGTGAGGGTAGAGACGGGGTGCGCTCACACGGGGGCCCGTGCCCCAGCCCTTCCGCAGGTCCCTGTCCACATCGCCTGGAGCTGGGCTGGGGGTCCCCCGGCTCGGCGTCTGGGCCTAGTCGGTGCCCTGCCCACAGTGGGGCTCACTGAGGCCCAGGGAGGGCCAGCGGGGGCTGGGGTAGGGAACCCGTGGGAACCTCACGTCTGCAGATAAATGTCAATAAATATGCAAATGACGAATCTAGAAATGCCCTCCTTGGTTTCCAATCCAATCCCAGTAACCCAGGGGGTAAATCTCTATAAATTATAGTGGAGTGTGACTTGTAAATAACATTTTTCTGACATCCCTAAAGCATTGCTGTATCTTTGGAGTTTATAAGTTGTTGATGTAAATGAGTTTATGTAACCATTTCGTCGTTAATAAGAATAATGCGCCGGGCAGTCCTGGGAATCAGGTGTGCTTACACGCGCATGAACACGGCCAGTGTGGGTGCAGAAATGCTGGGTTATAATTCGGTCATGCCTGCACCCTGCACCGCTGGGAGCTGAGCACCTGAGGTCTGCGGGGGGGGGAGGGGGGAGGTGGGGTGGGGAGTAAGACCCGGCGGAGAGCAGGCAGGTGACGCCCTTGTCCCCGCACCCCTGCGTGCCCTGCCTGAGTCACCAGGACCGCGGTGGCAGAACTGTGGATACAGAGCCCCCCACCCCTCGCCCCTAGCTCCGGGCACTGGGCTGGGCATAGCAAACCCTCACAGGTGCCTGTTCTCAGAGGGGCCGCCGGAACCAACAGAGTCACAGCCACCCGCCTGGGGAGAGGAAACGGGACGCCATGGGCCAGGTTCAGCCTCCAGCACAGAGCAGGCCCGCCGGGAGGGCCGGCGCGGTGCAGCCGGCAGGAGGCAGAAGGGTCCCTCCCTGGCGGTCACGGCAGGGGTGAGGCAAGCCGGGGACCAGCCCTGCGGAGTCACTAGAACACGGCACCCTCAGGCACGTGCCAAACACACAGTTTAGGTCCCAGAGTCGTGCAGCTGGGGCAGCAGGGTGTTTCCACCCCCGCCTGGAGGCCCCGCCCCCCACAGACCTAGGAGGGGGTCTTCCAAGAGAGGAGGTCCTTCCCCCTCGGCAGACGTGCCCGGTCTCTCTGCCGGAGCAAACGTGAGCCTCGGGGACGCACGGAGATCTGAAGGAAGGGACCATCGAGCGAGTCTCTGCTGGCAGAAAACGTCTGTGAACTGAACCAACGTCTCCGTCCGTGACTCCTTCGGAAATCGCAGAAGCCGGCACTGCTCGGAACAGCGTTCCAGAAAAGTCCTGTGTGGACGCGGACCACTCTGCTCCTAAGGACGCCTGTGGGCTAACGGTTAGAGGGTTCCCAGCCTGGGTCACCTCACCCTGGCCATGCTTTCTCCTTGATGCCTCACACTGCTCACCAAATACGGAGAAAAACAGTCCTGGGTGGACAGGGGCGTGCGTGCACGAAATCAGAGGAGCCAGACGTCTCTGTCTCGGCCTCTCTCTCTTTCACGCACGCGTGCTCACACACACCTCTCAGATCACTCTCCCGATGAGTATGATACACGTACTCTAAGTACGAGATTAGCAATCCAACCCAGAATTGCCAGAATTGTTTCAGGAATAGACATTGTGACCAGGTGAAGTTCATTGGTGACGGCGGAAGGCACGTGACACCAGCGTGAAGGAGAAAACCGCATGGAAACAATGACAAAATTCTACGTCTATTTTTGAACTTAAAAATCTTAAAAAAAAAAAAAAAAAAAGCCTTGGGGTTGAGGTGCCTGGGCGGCCCCGTTGGTTGAGCGTCTGACTTCGGCTCAGGTCGTGATCTCATGGTTCGTGGGTTCAGCATCTTCACCCCAGCAGTGAGGACATCGTGGTGCCTCCCGGATCAGATGCACAACAGTTTGTGTCTAATGCCGTACGTTTCTGTGGAAAACCTGTAACTGTCATTGAGACTTAGACAAAGTATGACCGCCCCCTCCCATCTCCAGCAGGAAAAAAAAATATATATATATATATATATACACACACACATTTTTTATTTATTAATTCAGAGAAATAAATCATCGCTCGAAGCTGTTGTCTTCCGTAATGGTAGACGCTATCACTGTGTTGCCTTCAAAACCATCACCGTCACCCCCTTCGCTGGCCCACAGACAAAATGCCGGCGTCCTCTGGAACCGGCATCCAGGCTGGTCCCTGACAGATGGGTGGGAGGCGAGGGGAGAAGGACGCCCACCTCTGCCTGTGCCAGGCCAGGAAGCCTCCCCCAGGGATGGGAACCATTACCAGGACCAGGCTCCAAGTTCGGAGGGGAGACCAAGCCGCCAGGAACAGGAAAAGCAGCGGATTTTGGAGTCTGGGCGCTTGGAATCCGCAGAGGACTGGCTTCCTCTGGGAGCTGCCGGGGCCCGGCCGGCTCACCCCGGGCCGGGCTGGGGCTGTGCGCTCCCGCAGCAGGTCAAGGCCGCCCTCGGGCCTCGGCCACCCCGTGAAAATCGGCTCTGGCATCCCTGGGTGCAGACGACTTCTGATCAGACTTAGTTAAGGGAAGACCAGCCTCATGTGTCTTGTGTGTTCTCGTGGGCAGTGTCTTTCTTCTCGTTGTGACTGGAGGGCGTCCCTGGCCAAGGCGCCTGGGGCTGCAGAGACTGGCCGCGCCGGGCGGGCTGACAGGCGGCTGGCCCTCCCGGAGCAGACGCGGCGGCCCGCGGGGTCATCCAGAGAGGCTGCACTAAATCATTTCCATCCCCGCCACGGAGACAGTCGTCAGCCTCAGGCTTATCTGCAGGACTCGGATGTGTCCACACAGCCCCCAGAACCTAACTCAAGACGGCGGGTCTGCGCCTGCGTGGGTCCCCCAGGGTCCCGGCTGCCCTCGCCCCCAGGCGTCTGTCTTTGTGAACTTGTCCTCTAGTGGGCCCCAGCCAGGGCAGCACGGGAAGGACGCGTCTGTCCCGACAAGGAGCCCCTGCTCCCGGAAGACGCTGCGCAGGCGACGGCGGAGGGACCCCTGCCCCGTCCCCGCGGGGTTTAGAGGCCTCGGGCTCCTGCGGACTTGCACACCGTCCTCACTGTGGGTTTCAGTGAGGCCTGGGCGGAGCTCCTCACTGTCCCCAGAAGCCCAGACCAGACACTTAAATCCGGCACTATTCAGACCTCCGTTTCTCTCACTGGGGCAAAGATTTTCTGGAAGGTTCCCCAGATGCCTACACTGGATATCCACTCTCTGGGATCGGCGCCGCCTCATGCTTCCGTGACCCGCATCCTTCCCAGGGACCGACAACTCGGGGACCTGGTGCATGGGTCTGTCCCCTTCTCACCGCACATGGTCAACATGGCAGGCAGGTCCTCCCCCGACTCCCCGGGATGCACGGCCTCTGCTGTCTGGGCAAGGCTCTGTGTCCACAGCTGTTTTCATTTTAGCCCGTGTCTGGGGTTTCACCAATGTCATGTAATTTTCACATTTTCCCAAATTGAGCTGTTCTATTCTCCACTTCTGCTGCGCGGCTGAGTCACAGCCGGGTCTGGGCTCTCTTCAAAGGGCAGCGTTTTAAAGTCTGAAAGACAGCTTCCCTTGAAAAGGAGTTCTGCAACTTATTTTCAGGTTTGGGTGCTTTTCGGATATTCAAGCCTGTCCTTCATTATTCATAGGTAGCATTTTCCATGTGACTTGAGGATAAATGGCCCTAATAAATCCCATTATTCTGAAGAACAATAAAAATAACAGGTCGGTGACACGGGAGCCATGATAAATACCATTTTTTATTTTGCCTTGTCATTATTATCTCCTCGCGGCTGCCTGGCTGCTGACACTGTCTGCTGCAAACCCACTGTGATCTGGGCCCTGCTGCCGAGGCCCCGCCCCCGGAGTCCGCCCGCAGGAATTCCAAGTGTGGAGTCAACGGTTCTCTGCAGCCCAGACGCTGCACACAATGTCCCGACCAGAGGGCCCTAAAATGCCAGCCTCAGAGCAGCCCCCGACGCCCCTCTCCTTGGTGGTGTGGTCCGGAGCCTGGATCACTACCTCACTGTCTCACTTACTGAAAGATCAGAGATCAAGGCCAGAGACCAGGAGGTGGGGAAGCCAGCTAAGGGGCGTGTGACGCCCACGGGAACAAAGGGTCGGCCTGGAGGCGCTCACACAAGTTCTGCAAAGCACCGCGGAGGGCGGGTTATTAACCCGCACTGGCAAAAT
This sequence comes from Mungos mungo, assembly GCA_004023785.1. Taxonomy (NCBI): domain Eukaryota; kingdom Metazoa; phylum Chordata; class Mammalia; order Carnivora; family Herpestidae; genus Mungos; species Mungos mungo. The sequence goes on from PISW01005333.1 coordinate 77,958, forward strand.
CAAATGCATCAAGTTATACAAAATCTGCTCTGAAATTTTATTTGTTTGTATTTATCTGGTTATCAGAGTGAATTATACTTGTGACAACAGAGCAAATGACCCAGCCCAGGAGTGGGCGATAGAAAAACGCCCTCAGAGGGACACCACCTCCAAGGTGGTGAAGGGCGGGGCCTGTGAGGCCTGGGGCGGGGCCTGTGAGGTCTGGGGCCAAACCTGCAACCCAGGACAAGTCCCAGCTGTCGCCCCACCGACACACAGGCAGGGGACTGCCCTGCATGCAGCCACCGTCTCATAATCTGTGGTCCAGCATCCTTCTGGAATTTTCCCTCTTGATGGTCCTGTTTACTTCGCATTTCCTCCTCCATTCACATTTCCAAAGCCATGTGCTGCTTGCACGTCTGATCTAAACGGGTCCAAGTTTAGTTCTCCTTAAAGAACATCGTTCTTTCTCAAACACGTCTTCCTCCCGCCCCCACCCCCCACACTCGGGCATCCCCCGGGCAGAGAGACAGCAGCCACGTCCTCGAGCCCGCCGTGGGGCCGGCCTTCCTGCAGGGTCCGTGCCCTTCCTTCTCATCCAAACCCGACAGGGCAGGACTCAGCCTGAAGCCCAGGCCCGGGTGAGGCAGCGCAGCGGGGGAGGCGGCTGTGAGGACACTGCCGGAGGCCCAGGCCCCCCGGAGGTTTCCGAGGCCGCTCGCCTGCCGCCTGGCAATGCCGGCTCCTTAAGTGCCAGGAGGGTCCCGGCGTCCCCGGGACAGCGGCCAGTGAACCTCGCTGCCACCTTGTGCCTGTGTAGCCAGGATCTGCTCCACTCGAGTGGAAGGTCCTCCCCACTCCAGCGTCTGCAGCAGGGTCCGTGGCCCCTCACCAGACGAGAGAGAGAGAGGGCAGAGCCAGCAGAGTGCTTGTGGGGGCCTCGGCTTGTCCTGCGGGTCCCGTGGTGGAGTCCCACCACATTCCGCTCTGTCTACGTGTCCGGCCAGCCTGTCTCCTTGGGCACACAATTAAAATCAAAGAAGTTGTCAAAATACACCCAGAGTGGTGCCCAGGGTGTTGAAGATCCTGGAAACAGGAGTCTGAATTTGGCGTTTAGTCCCCCGGTGGGTATGTGAGCTGGGGTGGGGCGACCAGGCTTCCAAGTCCGGTCGGGGTGCAGGAAAGGCCGGCGGGCGCCGGGTGACTCTGGGGTCCGTCCTGCAGGAAACCGCTGGCCGCAGGGCTGCTGCGGGAGGGGACGGATCTGCAGGCTGTGCCCTGGAGGGTGAGCAGCACCGTGGATGTGTCCCCGTGGATTTGCACATGATCCCAACCTTGCAATTCCTAAAAATTTTTGGACCAGAGTCCTCAGAGTTCCTTTTTCCACGGAGTCTCACGTATGATGTGCCGGCCCGTCCACCACACACGTGGTCTGCGCAAGGTGCCAGTGGCTGTAATGTGACTGGAAATGTAGATGCCGTTGTTGGGGGCAGGGGGACGGAGACTGGGTGGTTATGTGAACAACCCCAGAACATTCCAGAAAACCTCCAGGTGACAGCATCCACACAGGCTACATTTCCTGAGCAATGCCGCCAGGAGGGCCACGTCTGGTCAGCACAGCACGTGCTGTTCTCTCCTCGGACCCCAACGGCTGACTGTGCACAACCATGGGCCTGCGGGCCGGGCTGAACAGGTGTGGACTCTTGACAGCCTCTGTCTTTGCTAAACCTACCGCTTCTTGAACAATGACAGGGTGAGGTTGTAATAAAGGGAAGAGTCTTTAAAATTTTTTTTAAAAAAGTCAAAAAGGCATATTTCTAGTAAATGCAGAACAGCAGTGAGCCCACAAAACCATGACATGGTCCCAGGCGCATCAGGGCATAGAGCGTTCTGAGTCCCTGAAGCTGTGGTCCTTCCGCTGGGACCTACCCTGAGGCGCGTGGTGGCTAAGGTGAAGTCCCCGGGCTTCTCCACGGACACAGTGCCGTGGAGGAAAGAGGGAACAGCACAAGGAGACGGGCACTCCGTGCACCGTAGGACCCAGGGTAAGGGCGCCACGTGGACTCCGTGAGGTTTGGTAAAACAGGGAGCAAGGGGCACAGTGGGTGGAACTGGGGAGAAGATTCCAGTGACGGCGCACCTGTCAGCAGCCCCGCCTCCTCCAGAGGACTCTGGCCGCATCCACAAGGCGTGAGGGGTTTGGGGGAAAGGACACAGTCTTTCATGTGCACGGGACAGGAGGTCTGAGACGTGCCCCCCGAGCAGAAGGAATGGGACTGGCCCCACACCACGGGCTCCCACAGGCCCAAAGGGAGGCTCGGTCCGAAGCCAGGCATGGAGCTGCTCCGGCCGTCCAGGGGGGCGGCCCCTGCATCACTGAGCAGCAGACCCGCCTGTGGGGACAGACACCCCTGCCGCTGCGTCCTCAGGCTCGGGCTCGGGGACCGCAGCGGGTTCCAGGCCCGCGCGCAGAGCCGAGCACCCCGTACGGCCTGCAGCCAAGTTTAGCCGGGGCTTCGGCATCTGGAGAGAGAGTTGGGGGGGGCGGGTGAACTGCGGCCCTTTTCATGCACTTTCCTGGTTGATCATCACCCGATCCGGGAAGAAGCCACTACTGTGTTCACAAGAGTACAAGAAAGCAGCCCATTATTCTGACTCACAGGAGAATCTAATGCATAACTTCCTATTCAAGTGGGGTTCCGGCCCTGCGATCCGGGAAGTGGCTCGGGAAGACTGATGGGGTCCCGCCAGCATCCCAGCCAACACACAATCGGGTCTGATATTTTAAGCCCTTGGGGATTCCCCTCTGGGGAATCCAGAAACAATGAGTTTCCAAAGGACAGACTTAAAACTAGGAAGAGATGTTCAGCTGTTGAGTGAGCGGAAAAGTTAAAAAACAACTTAAGAAACGGATGGCTTCCTGGGAACACGGGGACCTTGCTTGGGGCCCCAGGAAGGCCGGCCTGGGGGGGCAGGGGAGAAGCCTGCCTCTGTGAGCCGCGGTGGCCCCACAAAGCAAGGCCTATTTAAGGAAGATCACAGGACACACACTGTCTCATTAGCCTCAAATGAGAATGTAAAGTGGCCGGGACAATTGTAAAGAAAGAGATGAAAGGTTTAATGAAAGGTCGGATAATGACACGTGGACCAGGAGGTGCGGCTCAGAGTCGCTGGCCCCTGGAATCAACCCCAGGAGGCGCTGCTGTGAAGGCCCCACCGCCTGTGGGGGGACCTGGCGGGGACCCAACGAGTCAATGACCGTGCACCCCGGAGGGGCCTCGGAGGAAAGAGTCTACTGGGGTCCTTGGAAGAGTCCGAGCCTCGAGGGTGGCCAGGGGAGCTGGGACAAGTGTGGATTCCGGTGGCTCAGAAGAAACGGGCAACAGGTCACCAGCTTCCGTTTGCGACACGGGAGACTGGAAAGGTACCGCGACTGATGTCCCTAACGGGGGGTGGGAGTCCCCAAAGGGACCCATGGCCGAGGAGCGACCCTGTGAAGAGAGAGCTGACAAGGTGCAGCAGCGCTGCGGACACTCGGTTTGTGGCGACAAGTGCGAGTTGCATGCGGCCGCGATGTAAAATCACGCGGCCAAACCAGACCCGCAGGGAGCCCCGCTCAGCCGTGGGCCGCGACCCCTGGCCGGCGGGGTCCCCTCCACAGAGACCTGCCTTCCAGGCGACGCGCCCGCCGCACCCCTCTGAGAAGGCAGTTCGGAATGACCACAGAGCCAGGACCCCTGGGCAAATGCCAGAATCCGAGAGAGGTCTGGCAGTAAATATCAGCGTTAAGGTAAAATGCCGGTTACCAAAACCTCTGTGAGGAGCCCTGCGTTTCTGTTTTGGAGCGCAGGCGTCCTGGCCACCTCCGGGGCCCAGATCGCGGCCAGCCGCTCACCGCATAATCTCAGTGGTCCCTGTCGCCATGACGTGTCACCACGGACCCTGCGCTCTGTCCATCTGGGTTTACATCCTGGCTTCTTGACTTGTTAGCCGTGAGACCCCTGCACTTATTTGTCTTTAAGTTTATTTATTTATGAGAGAGAGAGAGAGTGGGGGAGGGGCAGAGAGAGAGGGAGACACAGAATCCGAAGCAGGCTCCAGGCCTGAGCTGTCAGCACAGAGCCTGACGCGGGGCTCGAACCCATGAACTGTGAGATCATGACCTGAGCCGAAGCGGGACGCTCAGCCGACTGAGCCCCCAGGCGCCCCGACCCCTGCCCTTTAAACCAAGGATCATTAAACATCTCACGAGGTGCTGTGAGAATAAAAGGGTGAAACTGTGTTAAGTGCTTTCTGTTGCTTCTGCAGAGGTAGGAATTCATAAGACATTGTTTACGTGTTATTTAAGGAGCATGTTGACGTCCACCACCAAGACTCACTCTCCTGTGACTGCCCCCCAGCCCTGAGACAGCTCCCGGTCAGCCAGATCCTGCACCTCCCCTCTGCTGCGGAGCTGACCCCCCAGAGAGACAATGAAGGGGGCATGGGCAGGGGGACAGGTTGCTTCAAGGTCCGCCTCCCTGGACAGGAAGGAGCTGCCTGGGGGCCAGGCCCCACCAGGTAGAGCCCCACGGCCCAGCACCCACAGAGCGGATTCACGCTTAGAAAACAGCACCCTCCCAGGTTACAACAAGAAAAAATAAACGAAGATGACCTTGGCGGTTGACGGCATCCTACTTCATCCATCCGCGTTACTTCAGACTTGCCCGCCTCCGTGCTCTCCCTGACGTTTCCCAGAGCTGAGCGTGCCCGCCCGCGGCACACGCAATAAGACAAGAAAAGACCTGCCCAGCATCTCCCTCATTCCTCAGAACTGGGAGGAAGGTTAGTCTTCGTTTCTGCTTCTAAAATAAAGTTGTGATTCAAAAGAGGTGTATGCCATGTGCCCAAGTTCCCAGAGGTGTGCACGGCAAAGAGGAAATCTGAGAGGGGGCCCCGGCTTCCCCCATCAGCACGGCTCCCTGCTCAGCCCTCTCGTGCGGGAACCACAGTCCAGTTATCACTTGGCTGCCAGGCTGCTCGGCACCTGGGACGGGGGTGAACCGCTCAGCCTTGCCCCTGCAGCCTGCGTCATCCCGGACCTGCACCCCTGCTCTGCTGGTCTCCCCGCCCCCGCCCCCAAGCCCGCAGCGGGTCCTCACGCTGCCTCCGAGTCCCAGGCGCTTGGAGCCTCTGCACGTGGCTTTCCACCCAAAGGTCCTTCATGGTCACCGGCATGGGTGACCGCACACAGGCTCAGGCTGCGCCCCGAGCCCCACCCCTGAGGCACCCCAACAAGGTAAGTCAGCTGAGCGGCCCCCCGAATCGTGCCCGGTTCGTGCTGCGCCCTGAACTGTGAGCAGTCTCCTGCCGGCACCTCCGTGCCCAGAACCCAGCTGGGCCTGACTCTCCGGAGGCTTCCCTGCACATTAATTGCAAATGAAGGGAAGTATCTCTGGACCGGGGAGAACTTGCGTGTGGCCACGTCCCCTCTGGAACTTCTCCCGCTGGCCGCGCAGAGCGCCCACGCCTCGTGATGGTGCCCTGATCGCGCCGCGGGCTCTGAGGTCTCTGCTTGTCACCTGTCCGTCCGGGTCAAGAACGAGAAGGTACTGCGTGTCCGAGGTCGGGGGGGACCGGGTCTCCGGGGTGCGAGGGTTGGGAGCCTGCCCCCCCGGGAGTCCTCCAGCTTGGATGGCGGCTGGTGAGAAAGAAACAGGCATTTTCCTGCCCCAGTGGCTCCGAGAGTGTTTCTACACCCTTTCCTGGCTTAATGAGAATTTACTGAGTAAAGTTCTGTTTTCCAGGCTTGAAACTGAACTTGCCTCCGCTTGCTTTCGTCTCTGCCTCGTGCCGGCGTCCCGAGGTCAGGCGAGCACCTGAGGAGGACACCTTGTCCGGGGGAGGGCAGCGCGGGTAGGACCCGTGTCCACAGGAGCTGTGGGAAACAAAGCAGGCAGAAGACGAGGACTCTGAATTCTCAGACGCAGCGGCTGGATTAATAGTGAACTTTCCCGGCCGGGAGTGTGACAGCCTAGCCTCTGCCGGCGCCGCACCTGCCTGTACAGTTCAAATTAAAACCTGAAACCCAGCAAATCCCACTTCACAATGGCTCTCAGTGCGGCAGCCTGTGGATTAAAGGCCTCCATTGTTTGCGAGGATTATTTCCTTGCCTCTACCAGCTTCAAAGAAACGCGGATCTTCCCTCACTTTTCTATTGATCCTTGTTGATCAGATTAACTTTGTTTTGGATTCCTACCGAAACAAAGACAAACAGATACATTTTAAGCACTTTTATGTACAGCTTTGTTTCAGCTCGGGATTCCTATTTTGCTTTTACTTCCTTGTTGTAAAGATTACGAGGCAGTTGGGGGAAAATCAGGGAATTACCATAAATTCTATTCACTAAATACCAACACTTTCAGGCAAATTATCTCAATTGTAAAATACTTGGGCACACCGAGTAATTATATGCAATTAAAATCCACCTTTCGCTTACCTTCCCTTGTTAATTTATAATAGAAACCCTGTACTCAGGAAAACGAAAAGATTAGGGAGCACTACAAATCAAAGGCGTCTCTCAACACCGACACACGGAAGCCAAACCTTTATCCTGCTCATCGGGCACTTCAGACTCAGGTGAAATTATTTAACGCTCTCCGGCTCTTTAATGAACTGAGCAATCTGGAGCATTTCCTTGAAGACAGAACATTCTCAGGCTCTCTGCACACGGAGGAGGCTTCTCCGCGGCCCACGCCTCCCCGGGCGGCATGACTCAGATACCTGGGGCGGGTCAAGGAGTCTCACTGCCGGCCACACCGCGAGCTCGTCACCCGCTCTCGGTCCTCCCTGGGCTGCTGGGTCTGCGCTTGCCCCCGCCGCTGGCGAGTCCCCCTCGCGGACACTCCCATGCCAGGCAGAGGCGGGAAGGAGACCGACCAGCTGTGTGTCTGGGGCCACAAAGACCCCTCCCCTGCCCCCACCCTCCCACCTCCCCTCTGAGACCCAAAACCTCCTTGGGCTGGGGCCGAGCGCCCGCCCTCAGGCCCGAACCCAGAGTTCTGTGTAAGTGACACCAGTTTATGGAGAGTAAGAGATAATTATCCCATAAACATTAGTTTGAAAACAACCAACCAAAAAAAAAAAAAAACCTTCTTCGGGAAAATGTTAAGAACGTTGTCCACACTGGCACTCAGGGGGCCAGGGCTGCCACAGCAGCCCGGTGGTCCCAGGAGGGCCCGGACTCAGGACGTGAGCGTGAGAACCCAGGAAGCCCAGAGCAAATTGGACAGGCTGGTCTCTCTCACGCATGTGGTGGCTCCGTTGTCCCCCACCGTGTATGACAAGGACCCTAGTGCGGTCACGTGCAGCTCAAACCCCAACTCTGGAGCCCGAGGGCGGTGATCCCCAGGCCCACAAACGAGGCCGCCTGCCCGCCAGTGTCTCGGGTCCCCGTGCCCGCGGCTCGCGGCACTTCGTGCATAAAGTAACAGAATCTCCCTTTTAGCCACTTTGTCACCAACTCTAAGATCAAATTTCTCCAAACAGCATTAGACCATTCTCCACTGGGCAGCGGGCCAGAAACCCGTCTGACTTCCGTGAACCAACGGACTTCCGTGAACATCGTTGCCCACGGCATCCAGGACTCTGCTGTGGCGGGAAGAGACCCAAGTGGGCGGCCCTGCGTCAGGTGCTTCCTGCCTGCTGGGATGCGAGGTCCCCGCCCACCCGCACTCCCGTGTCCCTACTGTCACACCCGCCCAGGATGACAGCTGCTGTTCTTCATGCCATGTTCTCGGAACCCCGCGTTTCTGAGGGGCACCTGCCTTCTCGCGCCCCCAGGAAACAATGTGGGGACACTCGGCCCCGTTCCCGCCTCACGGGACTGCCTTCGGGACAAGCGCGAGCTCTCACGAAGGGGGGAGAATGTGCGCCAGCGACCTGGAGGTGAAGTTATGCTCACCTACTAGACATTTTTATAAAGGTTGACTATAAAAATACAACGGTTGATTGGACGATGAAATCATCAGGTCTCCAAAAGCTAAAATGGTGCATTGTCTCACCGGACACCGAATCTGATGGTTTAGTTTTGAGAGATCCTTGACCTCAGGGTTTATCAATTTCAGTTGCAATTAAAAATAAAAATGCCGAGTGGAAGAGCGTGGGCTGGAGGCCCCGCCTGGCCCTGCCCGCCGCGCGTCTGCAGGACAACCTCTCAGCTCAGGAGGGATGCGGCCTCGGGCACCTGCTACGCCGACCCCACCCCGGGTCCCTCCCCCTGCGGGCAGGACTAGTGAAACGAGGCAGAACATCTCCAGGAGAGCAAAGCACTGATAACGATCGTGCGATAATCACACACAGTCCCGATGCCGGAGGAAATGAGCACGAAACCATTTCCAGTGATACCAAGCAAGTGGGGCGTTCTGCTAAGGGTCTGTCAGGCTAACGCAGTCTGTGGTGGAGTTCCCAGCGGAGCTCTGACGTCCCTGGACGTCACCGAGATGCAAGAGGGGCCCGCCAGCGCAGCCGGGCCTCGGACGGAGAGCTCGCCCCCTGGGTGAGGTCTGCTTCTTCAGACTGGGGGCCACTCCTTATCCTGAAGACCGGACGCCAGGGAGGCACCCCCTTGAGGGAGGGAGCCCCCGGGTCACCCGGGTCGCTGGCCGGCCAGTTAGAGAAGCATTTGACCGATCGCAGCCTGGCGTGCAGAGAGACCCCGCGCCCCGTCGGTCGGTCCAGACAGCCCTCCCCAGCCGGCTTCCTGCTGTGATTCCAGATCACTCCGCCCAACAGAACCTTCCGTGATGACAGGTTATTCCTCTCTTTCTAATTTTCTAAAGCGTCTTAAATATGCCTACGTTCTTTTCACCCCAAGGAAAAAAATCAATGGCGGTAATTCATTTAGTCCACCCTTGTGTCCTGCAGAAAAAGGGCATTTGGAACAGTGAACGGCGCCCAGGGAGGCACTTAGTCTTTCAGAGCCATCAGGGAGGCGCTTAGGTGCATTCTGAGCTGAATAAATTAATTGGCTATTCGCTTAATGTGTGGATCCCCCTGGGGGACTCTTGCTGGGGCGGCTCGGCACTGTGTCCTGTGGAAAGTCTCTGGTTCTGAGAGAGGCCGCACAGAGCCTGACACCTGTCCACTGAAAGTGAGGATGGCGGCCACAAACCGAAGGCACAGCCCAAAGAGGGGCTTGGTGGGCACGGAGAAGCCCCGCCCCCTCCAGCCAGGCGCAGGTGGAGGGTCTGGGAGGCATGGGTCCTGTCTGTCTGTCCCTCCAGCCCAGCAGGTCTGAATCCTCCCTGGTGGCTTCCCAAATTCGCCCCAGCAGGAGTGGGGGGCTGGGGGCTGGGCAAGGGCTGCAGAATTGAATCCTATGCAAACTTGTGATGACTAACTTAGTGACTCCTGTCAAATTTTAAACCTTATTTTATTTTTTATCGGCTGCCGGGTAATTGAAGGGGAGAGGATGCCCAACTGACATCCTGCCCGAGGCATCGCCTGTCTTGCCACGGCCTCGCCTCCCCAGACAGGTGTCAGGAAGGAGTGTGGCTCCGCACAGAGGGGCGCACTCTCCCCTGTCAACCCTCCCGCTCTCCTGCTGTCAGCCCACGCCCTGCGCCTTGGCCCCCAGCCTCTGCTCCCCACGGAGAGTAAACACCCCCCCCCCAGACCCATCATCGGAGAAAACGAAAGGGTGACCCTCCATCTCACGCAGGGACTCTCATGCTGACTCAGCCACTGCCTGTTATTTTTAGAAAGACACCAAAATCTAAATCACTAGCAAAGTAAGGTTTAAATCACAGGTTAGACTTTTTCCCCTATTTAACCACCTTTGGAGGAAAGTGCCAATTTTCTTTTCTTTTTTTTCTACTATATGCATTTTATTTATTTTTTTTTATTTATAGTTTATTTCCAAGTTGGTGCCCTCCTCCATGACCATCAACCCCTTCCCTTTTCCCCCTCCCCCTTCAGCCCTCAGTTTGTTCTCAGTATTCAAGAGTCTCTCATGATTTGCCTCCCTCCCTCTCCCCAACTCTTTTCCCCCTCCCCCTTCCCATGGTCCCCTGTTAGGTTTCTCCTGTTAGACCTATGATGCAAACATACGGTATCTGTCCTTCTCCACCTGACTTACTTCACTTAGCATGACACCCTCGAGGTCCATCACTTTGCCACAAATGGCCATATCTCATTCTCCTCATTGCCATGTAGTATCCATTGTATAGATAAACCACATCTTCTTGACCCATTCGTCAGGTGACGGACACTTAGGCTCTTCCCATGAAGTGCTAATTTTCAAAATAAATACATGAGTGAGGAATCGCCCAGCACCTCCCACCGGGGCACGAGCCCCTTGTCAGAGGGGAGCCCGTGGCCCCCCGCCTGTGACCCCACCACGCCTCTTCAGCTCCCCCATATTTGGAAACAGATGTCATGTCAGAATTCATAAAACAGCATCATTGCAAAGTCCAGCTCGCGGAGCCAAACATCCAGAAAGTCTGCAGTTTCCCCAAACCCGGGGCTCTGCGGCAGGTGCCTGGGTTTCGTTGCCATCCCATGTCTTCTGCCGGAAAGAATACATCAAATACTATACACGCCAAACGGGGGGCACGTTGGCCCGAAGCGTGATTCCTCGGGATTTCTTTCTTGGTTTTTTTTTTTTTCTCTCTGACATCAAAAATGCATCTTCGCATCAGGAGGCTCATTTGGAAAGAAAACGAAGGGACGACAAAACTACCGTCAGGGAGCGGAGTTCCATGCGTTGGCGTGCGCGGCGTGTGGGCGAAGTGACCAGGCCGACGGCCACACGGTGACGGCCGGTACCTGGGCACCGTTGGGGCCGCAGACCTCGCGCAGGGCACCTCCTACCATAAGCAAATGCACCGATGTCGTAAGGGTAGGTTGTAGGTAATTACTGTTTTTCAAACATGCTCACGATTGTATTCATTTAAATACTTAACTTCCCAACCTATTTGAAACGAATCCGTGTATATCCCACACACGCATACGTGTGCGTACTCACTGGCGCACGCACATGCACACGCACGCACACACCCACACCTCCTCCTCACAGACCCAAACCGGGGAGAACGCTCTGTCAGACCCCCCAGTTCCCGTTCCAACTGTCGTCCACTCTATTTTCACTCCTCCTTCTATCGCCGGAGAAGCGAGAGGCAGGTCCGTAAAACGAGACCTTACTTAGCCCCACGAGCCACATGAGGAGCGGCCGCCGGGCCCAAGGGGTTGGGGGAGGTGCGGCCTGGCCCCGGGGGCAGGCCTGGCCACCCAGGCGCCCGCACGGTCCCCCTTCTCGAAGGCGCACGACATCATGAGCCAGGGATGGTGCTGAGTGAGTGGGGACCCGAAGTGCCAGATGGCGGTGACCCCACGTGTGTGTCACGTGTCCCTCAGGGAGACCACAGGCCTCTGCTCAGTCCTCATCGGGCTGTACGGGCTGGCAGACTGCAGCCCAGTGCTGGCCCCTAAGGGCTCTCTAGGGGGGACCCCTGCTCCTCGGCTCACACCTCCCTGCTCCAGAGGCTGCACGGTGCGTCCAGCCTCCACGGGCGAGGAAGAGCCACTCACCCTGTCCCCCGCGGCGGAGGCTGGGAGGGGGCGCAGCCCCACCAAGTCATGGCTCCTCTGCGAGGACTGTAAACGAAGCATCCGCAGGACTTCAGTAGGACTGGCCGATGTGGGGAACCCGGAGGAAGGGCCAGTGTGGGGGGCAGTGACACCGCAGGAGGAGACAGAGGGGACAGGCCCCCAGGCACGTGGCACTCAGGATGCCGAGGGGCCGTCTCCTGGTCCTTGCCTGGGGCAAGTTTTATAAATGTGTATTTATTTCTCAGAAACGGAGAGAGAGAGAGAGAGAGAGAGAGAGCATGAACAGGGGAGGGGCAGAGAGAGGGAGACACAAAGACCGAAGCAGCACCAGGCTCGGAGCTGTCAGCACAGAGCCTGACACGGGGCTTGAACCCACGAACTGTAAGATCATGACCTGAGCGAAAGTTGGACACTTAACCGACTGAGCCCCCCAGGCGCCTCTGGCCTTATCCTTTCTAAGCATGACATGTTTTTTTAGTGTTTATCTATTTTTGAGAGACAGAGAGACAGAGCACGAGTGTGGGAGGGGTAGAGAGAGAGGGAGACACAGAATCCAAAGCAGGCTCCAGGCTCTGAGCTGTCAGCACTGAGCTGGAAGTAAGGCTCGAACCCACGATCTACGAGATCATGACCTGAGCCGGGGTTGGACGCTTAGCCGACTGAGCCCCCAGATGCCCCCACTGCTGCGTTTCTAAGGCCTGTGTTAGACTGTGTTCGCATCATCGTGCAGAAACCCCGGCTACGTGTGGGTCCTCCTGCGCTGTCCCCAAGATGGCCCCAGGTGTGGTCTGCACGGGTCCCCACGGGGCCGAGCCCCCTGCCCACATGGGCCCTCCCGCTGGGTTTGTACCGGAACTCCTCCACCGACTCCTGGAAGAACTAAGTGAGAGGCCCTGTCATGGACCTAAGCTGTGTCCACCTCCCCGTCACCAGAAGCTGTGACTGTGGCCTCGTTTGGAGGGAGGGTGTTTGCAGATGTGACGGACTCAAGGGCCTTGACAGGAGGCGGTCCTTCTGGACCATCTGGACGGCCTCCGAACCCAGGGACAAGTGCACCTACAAAATCCGCAGGAGGAGAGCCACACACACAGAGGGAGGCCGGGTGACAGTGGCGGCCGTGGGTGGGTAGGCAGGAGAGCCCAGAGCCACCACAGCCGGGAGCCCCCGGAGGGCGTGTCGCTGCGGCACCTCAGCGTCGGCCTCCGGAGCCCTGAGAGCTGCCCCGGGTGGGGCGTGACCGCAGCGCTTGGCCGCCGGGGCCCCTCCTGAGGTGTTTTCCAGGCGTCACGGTCCCTGTGGTGAGGACAGAGGGGGAGGGAGCCGCTTCTTTCCTTCTGGCGGAGGCCGAGCAGAGCCCAGGCCCTGGCTGTCCCCACCAGGCGGCCCGGGACCCGCTGGAGGGCCAGTGGCCTTGCTCGTACTCACGGAGCCGCTGTTTCTCTGAGGCCCTCTCCGGGGAGTCCCCGGGGTAGCGCCGTGCACAACGCACCGGACAGGCCGGATCCCGTCTCCGGGCACAGACGGGGCCCACGGCCTGTTCCAGCCTCGTGGTCCAGCCTGTGACTCTCCCGGACGCGGACTCCCTCGCCCAGCCCCACGTCTGGCCCGTGGTCGCCGCTTAATAAACGTTTGTGCAGCCGGAGTCCTTCAGTCTGTTACGGAGAACCCTGCGTGTCCCCTGGACGCCTCACGTGTGGGACTGGGGCCAGGCGTCCGGTCGGAAGTCACTGCGGTTTTACGTTTCCAACACACATAGAGGTAATTTAAAAAATCGCTCTTCGCATTATTTCCAGTGTTCTATGTACCCCACCTGCCCCCCTTCTCCCCGTGGGGTGTCAGCCGCCCAGGTGCCCCTGTCTCCAGCACCCGTCACGCTTCCGCCTGTCCCATCCCAAGAGTGAGACAGCCACCTGCAGGAGCAAACAAATTCAGCAAAGGGGGCAGCAGACATGCCCACCCCGCCAGGGCCTGCAGCTTCCACACCAGGAGTTTCCCTCCGCCATCCCTGGGACACACGGCCTCCGTGCACCTTCCGGGGCGGCCGAGTCCCCTCACACGGATGACACGCGCGCCTCGTCCTCAACAGACAGACATGCCAGTGGCCCCGGCCTGGAGAGGCCCTCACTCCCCTGAGGTCACCAAGACGGATGGCCGAGCCTGTCCCCGCTGCCCCACGGGGCCTCAGGACTGATTAGAACCCCCTGAAATGCCCTTTAATTGAGAGATAATTAAATAAAATATAGCACACACATGCTCGGGATCCTAAGCAACCGTTTTTAAAACAGGATCTTCAGGTACTGATGTGAAAACATAGGCAAAGTGGCATTAAGGGAAAGGGAGTGGCAGACAGTCTGGGGGGTGGAGGTCACGTGTGCAGACACACGCACAGCTACGCACACTCATGTGTGTGTGTGCACGCCTCTACCCGGGAGGGTGCACAGTCACATATGCCAGTGCTCGGAAAGGGACCGGAGGAGAGAAGCCCACGAACTGCCTCGCGGTTGCTTCTGGGAATAGACTAGATCCGTGGCAGAGTGAGGTCTGAGACGGTGCGTCAAGGGAGCGTTAATTTTATTTGAAATTTTTAATGACAAGAATATATATGTATTACTTCTGTCGCGGAAAAGTAAAAATCCATTAACATCCGTAATAGTAGTAAAGTGGGCCGGGTCTTCTGGGCAAAGGGGGAGGCGAGGAGCTGGGAGCAGGCATCGCCAGCGCCCGTGAGGAAAGGACACTGGAAAACCAGGGCTTCCGAGCAAGGCTGCGGCTGATCCGAAGGGAACCGGAGCTGCTGGGAAGCCCGTCCTCCTGGCACAGTGTGAAGGGCGTGGGGCCGCCCTGGTCCGCCAGCCGATGAGGGTCACGTGGTCAGTTCGTGCCGTAGAAAAGTCACCTGCCGCAGAATGGAAGGCAAAGGCAGGAAGAGCTTTTAGGAAACTGTGACAATAATCAGTCTGTTGACCGCGTCGAAGATGCCAAAGTAGAAGATTTGGTTCAGATTTGGATCAGATACAGATTCGAGGGCCCACAGGAAAGACCGTAAGGATGCTGACATGGGGTGATGGGCAGGTCAGAGCCCACCAGAGGAGGGAGGTTAGCAGGTGGGCGAAGAAGACGGAGGTGGACAGAACAGAGACACAGAGGCACGCGCAGGGGCGGCGTCAGTGGCAGTGGGCTCCAGGGTGAGGCATTCGTCCAGTTGGGGGTCCACAGGAGAACGCAGTGAAGTGTGTTGGGTCTGAAGGGTCAAACTGGGTGTAGATCTAGGACTTGTTTTCATGAAATGTGTTTTTTCAATCAACTAAGTCCCAGTCACCTTCGTGCTTACTACAATTCATAAATTGGACACAGACCCGCACCTAATGAATCAAAATATTTCTAGGCAAGGTCCACGCATTTTATGATGTTTTCCAAGGGATTGTCAAGTTTTAGTTCTAGGATAATTGATGGGCTTTCCACTGGATTTTGAGCACCAGGAATGTAGGATGGGCTGGATGGGGAGACAGTTCTGGGCTTGGACTGTGGGTTGGAAGGTAGAGGCGATGGGAGTTAACACACAGTGAACCCAGAGCAAGGCCAGATCCAATATTTCACAGAGAGCATGCACTCTCTTCTAATGGAAAAACTGCATTAGCGCAGACCTTTCCAGACGGCGAGGAGTGTGGACCACGGCTGCTCAGCCCGCTCCTCCTTCAGTGAGGACGTTTCACCCACGAAGGCTGACGTCCAATGTGCTGCGGAGATGGACCTGTTTGCCCTGCAGTCAACAGGGGCCCAAGGATGTCTGGGAGGGGAGGGAAATGGAGGCAAGTCTGGGGTGAAATGACTCTGCGCACCTGGAATAAAAGAAGGGGGGACTCAATGACCCTGGAGGCCTAGGGACAATCCAGGCTGACGAAAGAAGGCCCGAGCTGGCGAGAGCAGATCCTGGACCCGAGAGACTTCCCCGAGACAGACGTGACAGGAGGTGGATGTGGGCCCGTGTGGAAGAGGACGGTGAGCGCCCAGGAGAGTGGCAGTGGGCCCAGCGCGAGACGGGCTCGGAGGGCACGGACTGGCGGGTGGGGAAGGGCAGGGCCTTCCTGTTTCTTCTTGAAGGCGGATTCACATTTCAGGTGGGGTGAGGTTTGAAGAGGTGGTTTCTCCTCGGATAGCTGGCTTGACGATAGAAGAAAGCAGGTCGCCCAGGATGCAGGGCCCGAGTTTCAGAGAGCCAGGCAGGACCCAGTGCTGGTCCTCGGCTCATGATGACCACGCCCTGCACCAGCACAAGGCAGACTGGGTGATGACAAGCAGACGCTTCTGTCTCGGTGCAGTCACCCAGCTCTCCACCCACGGACAGGTGGGTTTTCAAGGACAGGCGCGTCCTCAGGGACAGGGCTGGCGGTGCGGTGGCCGCAGGACTGTCCGCCTTTTGCTGAACACACAGAGCCTGGTGAACCTGGAGGCAGACAGAGCTCACTGCCCTGCCAAGTGAGGGTGCCGAGGGGCACATCGGGCCGACACCATGCACTGCGGAGGTCACAAGAGAGCCATCGGGCCAGGAGCGCCATTTCCCCTGTGACAGCGGACTGTTCCTTCTTTGCCCTCAGGGGGGGCCTCCTGCCACCACACCGGCCCGGCTCCCCACTGTAAGCCCATCCTTTTGTCTTCATCATGATGAAACTCTTAACTCGGCCTCTGTGTTCTGGCCTGAATGTGTTGATGCCAAAGGATGGCTCGCAAGTAGATTATTTTCATCTGTATTAATACTAATCACGGCAACTGCTTCATCTGACAGCCTTGTCTCTTCCAGTGTGTCATTCCAGACTTCTGTTTAATTGAACATTTCATACGTAATAAAAAGTCAAGCAAACACTCGGCCACTCTGTCACAGGGATGGGCCTCTACATTCTGGACATGGCTAGAAAAGCCACTGAATCCGACCCACAAGGATGAGTTAATAGGCCACGTGTCACAAACGACTGGAGGTTTATGCAGCATCAGATGCTCTGAACCTCATCGAATCAGAACCCTGGGAGTCAGGGACTTCTGTGGTCCTTCAGGTTCACCGTCAGACAGAACCCTGTGCTCAAGCAGAACCTGATCTGGAGGCACAAGACAGGAGAGGAGGGAAGCCAGCCTTCTCCCTGGTGCTCGCTGGCACCCTCGTCCCACCCCCGTGCTCCTGAGCACAGTCCCCAGGGACAGCAGGGTGCCCGGAGGCTGGCCTCTGGGGATGCCCGGAGCACCGGAGACATAGGGGGCTCCCTGACCCCCCACCAGGTCACCTCTACCATCCTGATCTAGTGCAGCAGCTCTGACACTCCGCGGAGGGACGCTCCTGCTCTGTCTCGCCCTCCTTAGACACCTGTGACGGGGCCTCATGGCCGGGAGACCAAGCCCCGCCTCTCTGCTCCGGACCGCAGTGCTCTGGCGTGGGGCTCGGCGTCCCTGAGGACTCGGGCCTTCCCAGCATGCACCGGGCCCCTCATGCCAATGCCGGTGCAGGGACCCCTTTGCTCATACTCCTGGCCTCTCTGGTGCAGGTCACTTTCCAAAGTCTGGTTCAAGCGACAG
The DNA here is from genome assembly GCA_004023785.1 of Mungos mungo. Classification (NCBI taxonomy): domain Eukaryota; kingdom Metazoa; phylum Chordata; class Mammalia; order Carnivora; family Herpestidae; genus Mungos; species Mungos mungo. Next base: position 95,088 of record PISW01005333.1, read on the forward strand.
GCCATCGTGCCCCCTCCTCAGGAGCTCGACTGAACCACTCTCTCCTTTGATCCCTAAAATCAGGGCCCCTCGCATGCGGCCCCGCACATGGGCCAGAACCACACGGCTGTGTGAACGGAAACGACAGTACGAAGGAACTCCAGCCAGGCGGTGCTGTGGGCTCGACTGTGCCCGCCAGAGGCACACCAGAGTCCTAACGCGGGCCGGCTCAGCACGTGACCCACGTGGAAACGGGGTCTTGCGGGTGTGGTTATCCAGATGAGGTCCTACTGGCCTACCTGGGGCCTGATCCGATCTAAAAATGTCCCCGTGAAGAAAGGGGGCGTGGACACAGACACCCCCTCGCCCCCGCACAGGGAGGAGGCGGGGCAAATGCGGAGGCAGAAACTGGGGTGACGCATCCACAGGCCAAGGAACGTCAGGGACTCCCAGAAACCCCTGGAGGTGGGCGGGGAAGTCTGTGGCGCATTCCGCGCATTCCGCCTCCCCCTCCACAGGAACCCGCCTCCCACCCCTGTGGACACCTCCATCCACGCCCCCACCCCCTGCCTTCACCTCCATCCTGGCTTCTAACCCCCAGGCTGGGAGATAAGAAGTGTCTGTCTCTTACCCGCAGAGAGCATTGTCAAGGGCTAGGCGGAAGGTCACAGGACGGGAAGGGGGTGGGGGTCGGGTCGCAGCCCAGAGATGGAAATAATAAAACTTCAGGGGCCTCCAGAGGCAGAGAGGCTGCTGGGAAACATGGGGGTCTGGGTCTGGGTGCTGCAGCCACCCCACCGTTCACACCTGCTGCTGCCCAGGTGAGGAGGGCCTCGCGGGGGGGGGGGCTGGAGAAGGAGGGGGCAAGGCCTGCGGGCACCTGCAGCTCCCTCCCCCCACCCCTATACTGCCTGGTGGCCTAGTCTACGCAGAGGCGAGGCCTGCGGGGCCGGCTTCACCAGTGGAGACAGAAGGCGGACTGGAGCCGCACAGCCCCCTTCACACCTACCTCGGCCTTCAGTCAGAGGAAGGTGCCAGAACCTGTCTCGCCCGACGGTCTGACTTAGCTCAGAGCTTCTTTCAGATTTTTATTTAGACAACTGTCTGCTTTGTCTTTGCCTCACTCCCAGCACCAGAAATTGGTGGCCTTCTAGAGCGGTCCTGCACAAGCCTTTGTGAGGGGAATACAGCGGGGGATGAAGAGGGCAAGGGGAGGGGAAGGGGTGCAGGGGGGGTCAAGGCTCCCACAGCTGGCGCTGGCGCTCGGGGAGCGGGGCGGCAGGGGGGCCGGCGCGGCCCGGCATGCAGACTGCCGAGCTGTGTGACGAGGCTCTAGTTCTGGATCTGTTACACGCTTGCGAAGTGACCTCAGACAAACCACTCAACCCTGGAGACAGTGTCACCGGGTCTCCGCCGCGTACGACGAGCACCGACCCTCTCACCGCCGCAGCGTCTCGCGCTTGCGGGCCGCGGGGCCCGCCGCTGGTGGGACGGGGTCCGACTCCGAGTCTCCACTTCCACGGCCGCTCTTCCCGTCACGGACACGAAGCCGCAGCGGTGGGACGCGGGTGGCCGTGTCACGGCCTTGGCCAGTGCACGCTTCCGCTTTTCTGAGACCCGGGGTCGGGGGCTGGTGCGTCTGGTGCGCAGAGCTGGAGCCCCGGCCTGGTCCTCCCCCCCCCCCCCCCGCCCCCGGGCTTGCTGCTGCGGGGACTCGGTGCCGGGAAGCAGGAGACCCCACTCGGGGCTCAGGACAGAAGTCATGCTCTCAGGTGTCCCGCAGCCCTAAAGTCCTTCCCGTCCAGACCGTGAACAAACCACGCACATTTGAAAGGCCTTTTAGAGTCGAATGAGCTGCCTCAGGGTGGCCAGATCCAACCTGTGAAAATAACCAACGCTAAGCGGTGTTACTTACGGATGATGCCCTGCTCAACCCTTCATCTTGTTGGTGTGGTTTTAATGAAAGGACCCGCATTGTCCTTTACATCGAAGAGGGGGGTATCTCCGGCTCCGTAGGAGATCACTGTCCCCAGACTGAGGGCTATGTTGCAGTGTCAGTCATGAACCATGAACAGAACTTCAGCAAGTGAACCCTTAGGCCGTTTGGGTAGAACGGCAGGTGGGGGGGGGCGGGGGGCGGGGGGCCACGGGTGGTGTGACCGGCTGTGCCCCCTACTAGGCACTGGACCCTCAATACATCAGAGTGTGACCGTAGTTGGACGTAGAACCTTTAGAGATGTGATTGGGTTATGAGGCCAGTAGGGTGGCCTTGGGTCTCGTCTGACCGGCGCCCTTACACAGAGGATTTGGACACGGGGACCCCAGCACGGAGGAGAGGACACAGGCGGGAGGAGGGGTCTGCACAGCAAAGAGAGAGGCCTCTGGAGAAGCCAAACCTGGGGACTCCCTCTGGCACCGTGAGAGGGTCCCTCCCCCTCGCTGAGAGCACCCAGTCTGCGCTGTTTCTTCGGGAGAGCCGACACAGATGCGCAGGACCGTCACGACCTGTTCTGAGCTTGGTTCTGCCACTGGCTGCATCCGAGAGGGAAGAAGCTGCGGCCAAAGGGGTGTTAACCTTCCTTCGTTCAAAGAAGCCAAGCCTCCAGCCCCCACCCCCATTCAGAGCACGGGGCTCCCCTCTCCTGGGAGCTTTGGGCCAGGGCACTGATGGGCCCATATTAAAATGTAAATATTCTCTGTGCAAAAGATTGAGCTCACCTCTCTCCACCAGTTAACAAGCACCCTAGGTCCAATTAGGGGCTATGATTAGCCTGCCAATCACCCGGCTCGCTCCCTGGAGACTGGACCGCGGGCCGGTGGGTTTCCACTGGAGGGCGGGTGGAAGATGGTCTGGCAGCTGTCCTCAGCATGACGTCATCGGAAGGGGCTTTGGAATGGGGGGCAAGGGAGAAAGGGCACCTGCAAGAATTCAGAAGTTGGAGAAAAGATGCTTCCTGGCCCTGGGGTTTTGCCCAGACAGGCCTCCTTCTTGGTCCCAGGGGTGCCACGTTCTCTGGGTCAAAGTGTCTTCAGGAAGTATGTCTTGTTAACATGCCGTCCCCACTTCCCACATTCACATACACCTGAAGATGGTACCACACTGGGGGCCTGAGGCCTCACGATCCTTCTAGTTTGTCTCGCACAGGACAGACGGGGCTGCTACGGCCTTCACCCCTGCGCCGCTCTGGGGACGGCCTTGGTGCCACCAAGGTGGAAGGGGAGGTCTGAGCGAGAGCAGACCAGTGACCCTCCGTCTACGGATGTTTTCAGTTTCCCCCCTTAGACCGATTTCATACACCGGATTTTGTTCTTCTCGCAGAATGGTCCTGGAAAATGGCGGTGGATCCCAAGAATGCTCAGCATCTTGGGAAATCTTCCCCTGAACTCCCGGGGTGTCCCCTGTTGGGGATTTTTGTTCTGCTGAGATCCCTCAGGGGACCTCGGGTGCACACATTTTTCCAAACCCTGAATGCGCAACACTTTCCGCTTGGGGTGTTGCTTTGTGTGGGTGGGTGTTTGCCGACTCATACTTTTCAAAGGTGTTTCTGGGAGGTGGGCTTAATCTTTGATAATATAAGTGATTGAGGGCTGATAGGAAGTCACGGGAGGTAGAGTACGGTCTGGTCTAAATTTCAAACAGTTCTTGAAGAGTCGAACATAAATATGCCGTTTAGTGTTTTCACCTTTTTCCATCCCGCACGTATCATTCCCTTTGAGGGTTTTACAGGCAAATCATCTTTGGATTTGCTCAGATCTGAGAAATGTATTATCATTCCTCAGCCATTATCTCATGTCCTTTCTGGTTCTTACTGTCAGTTGTTATTTGGAAGAATATGTGAAGTAAATTCATAAGTAAGTTTAAAAGGCGCATTCATGTAGATCTGACTCTTTGGGAGAAAGGTACTTCCTGTAGCCGTAATTGAACGTGATTGTTTATATTATAATTCTTTTCTAATTTTTTTCAATGCTTATTTATTTCGGAGAGACACTGAGAGACAGAGTGTGAGCAGGGGAGGGGCAGAGAGAGAGAGGGAGACACAAAATCTGAAGCAGGCTCCAGGCTCTGAGCTGTCAGCACAGAGCCTGACAAGGGGCTTGAACTCACAAACTGTGAGATTCTAACCGGAGTCAGGTGCTTAAAGGACTGAGTCCCTCAGGTACCCCAGACTTATATTATAATTTAACCACTATTGTCTGTTAGGATACCCAGCTGCAAAATGCAAAGTTATAAAACATCAAGGATTCTGGAAAGAAACAATAAATTAACAATTCTTATCAGCGTGTTGTGCTTTTCTTATAAGCTCATTCCTACTCTAGCCGGACACTGTATTAATAATGTTTAATATTTATGTGATAACAGTGCCCAAACCTCCAATTAAAGTAAATTATTTGATTAATGAAATATTAATGAAAGTGACAGAGGTATTCAATCCAGCGGATTTCAGGCATTCCTATTTCCTGGTCTCTCTTCAGAGAGAGGGCGAGACATTCCTGCAGCCTCCCGCACTTATCCTTCCACTTCCCTGCTGAAATTCCATCGTGCCAGGATGGACGATCCTGCCCGTCACGCAGGAGAGGGGAAGAGAGGAAGCAGGCAGCTTCTGCATCCACTTAGCCACAGAAAATACATAAATCGTGTTGGACTTCCAGCACGGCGACCGAGAGGCAAGGAAATTCTCCCGCAGTTTAGGAATGAAGGTTAAGGTCAAAGTCTGGGCCTTGGTAGCTTCCAATCCCATCAGGTTTGATGAGCGCAGAAAGTCTCCCTGCACTAGCGTGGCTGCCTCGGGGACACAGAGCAGCCGGGCGGGGGTGTCCTGGAGGATGTGCCACTTCACTGCCAGTCCTGATCATGAAGCAAGTCCTCTGATAGACAGCTGTCATCCTGCACAAGGAAAAAAGGAAACTGTCACTGAAAGCAAGATGCAGGGAGTTTAAAAATAGGCTTAGGCGGCAAAGCAGAGGATGCTAATTTCCAAAAGGAGGGGTGCACAGAACGGGGTCCGGCGTGCCCTCACAGCACCCCTACACGCCAGAGTGTTTGTTAGCACTGACGGTTAACAGTTACACACTCAAGGAGTTAAAATATAAACCTGAACACATGACTGCTTTTCAACTGTAATGTCCTTATAACACAAGTTCTTATCAGAAGTCTGCACCGCACTTGGCAAACAAGACGTTCTACCTTTTAAACAAATAATTCATTAGGTAATTAAATTCAAGTGAGATTACTCTAATTAAATACACACTGCTGTTGAATCATAATTTCTATGTGGTCTAGTTAAAGATGAACAATCTCTTACTCCTGACAAAAAAGAAAGCTTTAACAGAATCCCCCCGTGGCCGGAGGGATAGATTTACAGGCACTCCACAGAGGTCATTTCAAGAAGGAAGAGCAGCCAGCACCACGGGCGGGCGTGGGGCGGTGGGTCTCAGGCCTGGAGGTGCCAGGTTTCCGGGCTGTGTGCCCGTGGGTCCTGTTAAAAGCCGGAGTGGAACCCGGCAGGCGCCACAGCGATCTTCTCAGCGACCTGGGGACCCCGAGCTGCGCCCACCAGGCCGGGAGCAGACCTCGCACAGAGGCCACCGGGTCCGAGGGCCGAGGGCAGGACCTGAGCAAAATGAAAAGTCACTTTGGCCCCCACGCGGTGCTCTGCCCGCTCTCTCTAATGGAATTAGGAGCGGAAGCGAGAAGGCGCTCGCGGGGCGGGGGCGCAGAAGTCCCCGCTGGCTTTGATCGCGCCTCCGGCTGCCGAGCTGCCAGTGGGCTGTGCGGTGGCCCCGCTTTCATTTGTCAGACACGCGTTTCCGGGTGCTCCCGAGCCAGCAGCTACACCTGTACTGCGAGAATGTACATCGCCTTGCTCCGGGGTGGCATTGATTTGGGACGGGTGAGATACAAACACAAACTAATTAAAAACTGCATAATGGGGCCCTACAGGAACACGTAGGAAAACAAATAAATACAAGCGCAGCTGGCGCGGCGAGTGCACCTCTGCCCCGAGCGACCGGCTGGTGACATCAAATTATACACCCTGAACACCCTCACGCCGCGGCCCTTGATCACGTTGGGCGCATAATGGAAATGATTTGGTTAATTAAGGGGAGGTTTATAAAATATTTACGTGTGTGCACACGCATGTGATTCACTTCCTCCGAGGGGACGGCGACAGCGCACTCCAGGCCTGGCGACCGCGGTCCGGTGTCCTCCTCCTGCGGTTCCGGGGGGCTCCGGCCCCGCTCCATCCCGCACCCGCCGGCGGGCAGGGCCCCCAGCGCCATCCCACGTCCCGGGCGTGTTCGGGCGTCTCCTCTCCCGGGTTTCCCGGAGTCTCTCCGAGTCGCCTCCCGCCGGCCCCGCGCCGGTCCCACCGCAGCGAGGTCCGCGGCCCGCGCTTTCGGGGCGCTCGCGGGGTGCGGGTGCGGCTCCCGACGCTGCAGGAGAGCGCGGGCCGGGCCCGGAGCCGCTTCTCCGCAGCCGCCCTGCCCCGCGCCCCGCCGGGCGCCCCAGGGCACCCGGTGACAGCCCCGCGCTCCCGCGGCCGCCGGGGACTGCTTGCCAGTCGCCTTGCTGTCGCCGAGCGGGGTGGCTTCCTGGGTCCTGCCGGAGAAAGGTGCAAAGCCTAATGCGAATTTAACAGGACTCATAAATCAGGAGGCGCGCGCCTGGGCGGAGGGCCGGGCCGGGCCGGGGCGCGGGCCGGGTCAGGCCTCCAAGCCCCAGCCCCGCGCTGCCGCCCTGCTCCGCCGCCCCGCCATCTGCACGGGAAGGAATGGCCATTTTGAAAAGGCAGAGGACGAGGCCGCGGCGCCCCCCACTGCATCCGCGACACCGGGCTACGGTCGCCCCCCTCCCCTCCTTCCACCCCCCCCCCACCGCCTCGGCGCCAAAGGCAGGTCCCCAGGATGGCCCCAGGGGGTGGGCGCGGTTTCTCACCAGCTTCCTCCTCCTCTGCAGAGGGCTGGGTCAGTGGAGCCTCAAAATCATTTCGGAATGATTATTTCGGAAGAAATAAAATTATTTCAGAAAGTACACAATTGTCGGTGGGGATGCTGGTTGGTTTGCTCAACCTTATGCTCGCATAAATAGGAAGCGGCTCGGGTAGAGTAGCTGGCTGAAGCTAACCCACCCAGGGGCACGGAGGAAAAATAAAGCAGCGGCTTCTTTGGAGCAGTGTCAACAATCCCCTCCTACTAGAAAACTACTCCCCTCCCCCCACCTAATGACAGGGAGCAAGTACACTTTCCCTCAGGCCTTGAAACCCTTTAAAAGTCAAGTTGTCCAAAATTGTATTTTCCCCAACTCTCCCCCCTCCCTCCCTCAGCACATACACTTGGGACTCAGGGCCTTTCTCTCGTCCCCACCAGAGTCCCCCTCCCGCAGAGCCATGCCCTGCACAGGCACAGGTGCATCCAGAGGTCCAGGTCCTGGGTAGGGGAGGGGGTGAAGGTCTTGTCTTTCCAGCCAGAAGGCCCTGGTCAGCTGCCTCTGCCACCTCTGTGTTGTGGTGCCCAAGACCTGGTCTATCTGCCATGGCGGGGGGGTCACCACCCCATGGTCCCTCCCAGACCAGGCTGGGAGCAGACCAGCAGGAGCTCCCATTAGGCCTTGCAGCGACCCCTAGGTCTGGCTTTGTACTGCTCTGAGGTCCTGCCTCAGGCTGTGTGCAGTATCCTGGAGCTGGCCACCAGGAAGTGGGCAGCTGTCACCCAGCTCGGCCTCCACACCAGCGGTGGGGCCTGCCTGGGCCACCCCTTGTGAGGCGGGGACAGTGGCTGGAGATCTGGGAAGGTGTCCCCCCACTCCCAGCTTCAGGACTGCTGGCTCTCGAAGGTGGGGCTGGTGGCACCACACAGCTTGTCCCCAGCTGGCACTGGTGAGCTTGCCAAGGCCCCTGCCTGGCCCTCCTCTTTGCCAGTGCCTCTGCCCCATTAGGGGGATGATCAGGGTCCCCGTAGGGCTGGGGCTGAGCCTGAGCCAGTGCGCCAGGGCGTGGTCTTCTTTGGGGAAAGTTCTGGGGTCTCCTTAAGCAGATATTCCACTGAGGCCCAAGGTCCAGCCTCAGGCTTCCTGGGTCTCTTCCCTCAGCGCCACCAACTATTTGAAGCTGAAGAGGACTAGAGAGCTGGCTGGAGAGGTGACAGTCGCCATGGGGATGCTGAGGCAGGGAGTTCTGGATCCTTCTCTGTCCCTCCTCCTCCCTAGGGCTGGTCTGGAGGCAGTTTATTTTTTTCCCTTCTCCTTCCCCTTTCCCCCTCCCTCTCCTTCTTTGGTCCAGGTCGCTTCCTAGGCTTCCCCATGCAAATTTTTAGGTAAAGTTCAAGGAGGAGGAAGGGAAGGGGGTAATCTGGGGACCAGGCCCCAGTTTGGCTGGGGTCCAGCCCTGGCCTTGGAGAGGGAATGGGCGCAGTCACCAGTAGGGCACCTTTCTAGGGCTTCCTGGTGGGGGGCGGGGTGGAGTCCACAGGCCTTTCTAGAGTCAATTCTCTCAACACTGCTGAATCCTCAAACATGGTTTCCAAGAGGCCCCTTCCCACTCTCCTCCTAGATGTCTTCTAGAACCAACTATCATTTCATAACCCAAATGCAGATGACACAGGCAGGGCTGAGCAGGTGACAGGGGCCAGGACAAAATCTGCAGCCCTCATGCCTCAGCTTCTGACAGCTTCAGCGCAGCTGAACTCGGGTGGGGAGTGAGAAGGAGGCCATGAATCCGGACCCTGACGCGTTTCCCTGGGCTTACCTTCCGCCTGCTCTCCCGGTCACAGAAGACGGCTTATGTCACTTGTATTTACCTGGCACCCTGAAAGGTGACACTGGAGTTTGCTAAACAGGACAGCAGGGGGGCTGGCCCAGGGGTTGGTTTTGGATGTAGGGGAGAGAGGTCTGGCAGGAGGGAAGCTTCCAGTGAGTGACTTCCGGGATCAGGAGTGGGTAGGGCTCCCCTCCAGGCCTGGGAATCTGTGTCAAAGCAGGAGAGGTGCCCAGGCAGCCACGGAGGGTTTCTGGAGTGAGCAAGGCTGAGTGGGGAGGGGGTAGGGGAGGGGGCTAGGGAGGGGGGTGGGACCCATGAACAGAAAGAAAACCCTGACTGAGCAGAGAAATTAAAGCCTGATTATGCAGCTGGTAATTAGTAATTACTATTATGGGCATTATTGTTGTTAATTATAGGCGGTGGCTCCCCATTTCTGTCCTCAGGTCCTAAATGGGGTAAAAGCAAGCCTTCCTGATTCTTCAAGAGTTCCTGGGCCCCCAGGATCCTGGCGATGGGATGATCCAGGCAGCTGGATCAGGGCATGGGGGGCAGGTCGGGGGCCAGGGTGCCGGAGGCCCCGGTGACCCGCGGTGACCCGCAGCATAGCACGCCTGGGGACCGGCCCCCTAGCGCACGTTCAACTCCAGGCTCCTGAACTGGGCCAGACCAAGGGCCCCCCACCCCCACCCCCAGTGAGATTCCTGCGGGTCCAGTGTGCCGGCCCAACATGGGTGCGGTGAGCGCCAGGCTAAGGCTGCTTCGTAGGAGGCAGGACGAAAAGCGGCCCCGGGAACCGGGCCGGGCACCCTGGCACACTCCGTATGCGGGCCACCCGGGCGGAGTCGGCGAGCAGGAGGCGAGGAGGGCCGTGGCGGTCCTGGAGTCATCCCGGAGCGTGCGGCGCACGGCAGTGCCGCCTGCTCTGCCCGCGGGGCCGAACAGAGAAGAGGCAGGGACGGGGACGAGGGTCGGCCTGTCCCCGGGCTCGCGGCGCCGCCTCGGGCCTGCGCGCTCCACGCAAGTTCACTTCCCGCCATGTGTGCACCTAGCGGACAAACGCCCCCCGCCCCGGCCACACTGAGCCTCTCTCTTCGCCAGGGTGGGGGCGGGACGTTTCCCTCCCGCGGCCACGAGGATTCTCCTAAGACAAGGACCCCACCCGATTCCCCACCTCCCAGAGCCTGTCACTGTGGACCGCATCTGCTTTTCCCCTCGAACTGGCTTCTCTGCGGCCCTTTCTCAAAGTTTTCACACAAGGAGAGGCCTGCAGAGCTCGGCCGCTCCCCGCTCCTCCAAGTGCAGCGCGGCCGGCCACTGACGGGGGACCAGCTAGTACCCGGTGGGGGGCCACGCGGACGCCACGCCCGCGTCTCCGGGTCACTGCGAGCCAGGTCCGGTGGCGCGGCCAGGGCCCCGGGGCGCACTTGGACTCCAAGGGTCCGGGGGAGGCACAGGCGGCGCGGGCCTCGGGGGTGGGGGTGGGCCGTCCCCCGCCGGCTGGCACCGGCCCGGCCGCGGCCCCGCCGCCCCAACGGCGGAGGATCAGGCGCCGAGACGTGTTCCTGAAAGAGCAGACACACCTCGGCTCGGAAAACAGCGAACCCCGGGGTCCGACAGCTGCGAACCGGTGTCGACAGGTTGTCAGGCGGCCGCGGGAGCCGGGCGGGAGGCGGCCCGCGGCCGCCGGGCCCGCAGCCGCCGCCCGGGCCGCTCGCGCGCCCACCGCGGGCGGAGGGGGCCCGGCCGGCGCGGCGCACCACGTGCTCGCCGGCAGGGGCGGGAGCGGCCGGCCGGGGCGGGCGGGAGGCAGGGCGGGGGCGGGCGGGGAGCCGGGGGCGGGGCCAGCGCTCAAGGGGATGCCAATCAAAGCATCAACTTCAAATTGTGTCTGAGAGCCCCGCCGCCGAGCGGAGGGCGGCCGCCGCAGTCGGCGCGGGATCGCGGAGCCGGGCGCAGCCGGGAGCCGGGCGCCAGCGAGCACCGGGGCCGAGCAGCAGCCTCCGGCCCCCCGCCTGCGGGCCGGCCCGCGCGCGCCCGGCCGGCCGGCCGCCCGCACCCCCGCCCCGCCGCGCGGCCTCCCCGCCCCCGCGCCCGCCCCCCGCCCCTTTAATACTCGCCCGCCGCCGCGGCCGCCGATCCGCGGACATGTCCTTCCCGCAGCTGGGCTACCCGCAGTACCTGAGCGCCGCGGGGCCCGGCGCCTACGGGGGCGAGCGCCCGGGGGTGCTGGCCGCGGCCGCCGCCGCCGCCGCCGCCGCCGCCTCGTCGGGCCGGCCGGGGGCGGCGGAGCTGGGCGCGGGCGCGGGCGCGGCCGCCGTCACCTCGGTGCTGGGCATGTACGCGGCGGCCGGCCCGTACGCGGGCGCGCCCAACTACAGCGCCTTCCTGCCCTACGCCGCCGACCTCAGCCTCTTCTCGCAGATGGTGAGTGCGCCCGCCCGCCCGCGCCCCTGCCGCGGCCGCCTCCCCCCACCCCTCCCCCCGGCCCCGGGCGCCCCGAGCGCGGGTGGCCTGGCGGCGCGGGCGGGGAGCGGGGGGCGGGGGGCGGCCCGTGGGGCCGCGGCGGCCGGGGGTGGGGGGTGGGGGGCGGCGGGCGGCCTGGGCCGCGAACGGGGGGCTCGGCGGGGAGCCGGGAGGCCGGAGGAGCAGGCCCCGGGGCGCGCGCGGCTCGAGCCGGAGGCGGGGGCCAAAGTCGCCGGCGTCCCCGGCTCGGCCGAGGCGGCGGGGCCGGCGGGCGGGCTTCCGGCAGCTCGGCCCGGGTCCGCGGGCCGACCCGGCTCGCGCGAGCGCTCGGGCGCTGGGGCCGCGCCGGGGAGACCCGACTGTCTCCGTGGCTGGTGGACACCTCCTCTGGTTGTGTCCGAGTTGGCGGGGGGGGGGCGTCGGGGACCCCGGTGCAGCCCGGCGGAGGCGGCCCAAATCGCCCTAACAATGGGGAGATCGGAGGGGCCGGATGGGGTCTCGTAACGGAGTGTGTGCAAATTTGAGATTTTCGGAGGGAAATATAGGTGGAAATAATTTTGGCGTCTGAAACGGTGTTTGCTTGGATTTTCTTAAGTTGCCAAAGTTTTCATTTCTTTTGCACCGAATGAAAAGCACTTTTCTTCCCGCGTTACATAATGGAGGATTAAAGAAAACAAGAGTCCCTGGGCTTAAAATAAATGCTGTCCTCTCCGTCTCCCGTCCCAGTGGGTGTCAGATGGGGGAGGGAGCTGCAAAGTTAATTCTCCGCGGGGCATTCGCCATTCTGTCGGTCCAGAGGATCCATTTTCCTTGGTCTGACTGCAAGGTCGCGCTTAAACTTCGGGCGGCTGGTGAACTGCGCGCCCGGCGCGGGGGGCCCGGCGGGCAGCCCCCTCCCCGCGCTGCTGCGGGCGGAATAACGCAATTTTCAGGCACCCACCCCCCCCTCCCCGAGTCTCCCCGCTCCCCGAAGAAGAGACAGGAAATAAGTACCGGCCGACTGCACGCGAGAAAAGCGGCTGGTGTGTTTTCCTGTAACTTTTTTTCTTGTAGTTTTGAAAAGAAAGGCTATTTCTCTGAAAGCGGCCGCAGCTGCCTTTCAGATCGCTCGCTATCGAAAAAGATCAGCTCCCATTTTCTTCTGGCGGCTGGGGATGCCAGGGAAGCGATGAGAGATTTACAAGGTCCCCTTTCAAAACGAATTCCCAGCAGAGGAGAGGCCGGAATGTCGTCCTCACGGTTACAAACTAAATAATTAGAAAAGTGCGGAGTGCATTTTGCAGAGATTAGGTAAAAACGAAATCTGGCCAGGGAAACCTTTTCTCTGTGGCATCGGCCACCAGAGTAATTCGTCAAAGAAATAGTCTGCTGTTTACAACTTTCTCGGCCCGGAAACCCTCTCTGTTAAGACAGCGAATGGACAATTCTTACGTGGCGCCTTAGTAATTTTTTTACAGAAATTTTGAGTACAGATGTGTGCCGTTTGGGGACCCCCGCCCCCACACAGTGTGTTTGTGGGAGAGAAAGAGATCTGAGGGTACGGATCTGTTCTCATTGTACCTCGGTGGGAAAGGGAGATGCTGGATTTTTTTGTTTCCGTAAGGGGAAAACATCTAGAAATCCACCCTCCCCCCCCCCCAAAAAAGGTGTAGTGTATCCCTTAGTGGTCTCCTCCTGGTTCCCAGAAAGTAAACCTAAATCCGAACTCTTGATTCTAGGCCTAAGTTTCCGAGCCGTTACGACTGCGGATTTGGAAGTCAAAAGATAAAATTGTGAGCGAATGTCTGTCTGGGCAATTTATGGTAATAATGAGGCCTAATGAGGTTGTTAGAAAGATAAAATGTTATTTACCAAAAAACCTGATGGGATAATTTGACTTGCTGTGTTTTACTACCGATGATAAAAAGAATATTGATTGCAAATAAATCACAGCCTCTAAATGCCTGCAAACACTTTGTGCTGGCTCTCCCACATCAAAGTCAAACTTAAGAGATAAAGTAAGTGAGGAGAGGCCTCCGACCGGGGCTCCTTCTTCACAGCGAGCTGCTTCCCGCCCCGGAGTTAATATTTTACCCGTTAAGTCCTCCTTTTGTATTTTAAAAAAAACAAATGGTGTTTTTGTTATTGTTGTTGATGATGGCCGGGATTAAAATTTTAAATTACCTGTCACCAAGGCGGACCTCTAAGTGTGGGGAGCCATTATATGCAGATTAATTTGGGAGCTAAAAGGAGTGTGCTTTCATTTTAAATTGCTGGAGGATTTGGACCCAAAGAAAACTCGGGCCTGGTTTATTTTGCTTGACCCCCTCAGGGTCGAAGGGAGGGGGCGCAGGGGCTTTGCATTCGGAGTACTGTTTTATCAGCTTAGGTAAAAGGTTTTTCCTTCTAGTTAGTGTGAGATAAACTTGGAAATTGGCTGCTGGAGTTGGGGGGGGGAGAGTACTGAGGTGGCCTAGGGAAATTCTATGGGGCCCAGGCTCCTGCTGTGGCCTTCTGGAGATGCTAGGATTCTGGAAGTTTTCTTGAGTGACAAAAACAAAACAAAAAACAAAACAAAAACACCTTTTCATGGTGGTTGCAATTTCAGTTTCTAGAGAGGGTTTATGATTCTGACCCCTCCCTCCCTCCCAGGGCAGCGTACTGGAGGTGGAGGGGCTCTCTGCTCTCCAGCGACAAAAGCGGCAGCCCCCCAACTTTCCCAGTGTGGGGGACTCACTGGTCTCTCTCTGTCTCTCTCTCTCTCCCCCACACCCCTGCTGTCTCTCTCCTCCCTTGGTGGGCTGCGTGGTTGTAGGGTTCACAGTACGAACTCAAAGACAACCCCGGCGTGCACCCTGCCACCTTCGCGGCCCACACCGCGCCGGCATACTACCCCTACGGCCAGTTCCAGTACGGGGATCCCGGGCGGCCCAAGAACGCCACGCGGGAGAGCACCAGCACGCTCAAGGCCTGGCTGAATGAGCACCGCAAGAACCCGTACCCCACCAAGGGCGAGAAGATCATGCTGGCCATCATCACCAAGATGACCCTCACGCAGGTCTCCACCTGGTTCGCCAACGCGCGCCGGCGCCTCAAGAAGGAGAACAAGGTGACGTGGGGTTCGCGCAGCAAGGACCAGGAGGACGGGGCCCTCTTCGGGAGCGACACCGAGGGCGACCCGGAGAAGGCCGAGGACGACGAGGAGATCGACCTGGAGAGCATCGACATTGACAAAATCGACGAGCATGATGGCGACCAGAGCTACGAGGACGAAGAGGACAAGGCCGAGGCGCCGCCGGCGCCCGCGGCGCCTTCCGCCCTGGCCCGGGACCGGGGCTCGCCGCTGGCCGCCGCCGATGCGCTCAAGTCCCAGGACTCGCCCCTCGGTCTGGCCAAGGAGGGCCCGGAGCCCGGCAGCACTCGCCTGCTGAGCCCCGGCGCCGCGTCGGGTGGCCTGCAGGGCGCGCCGCACAGCAAGCCCAAGATCTGGTCCTTGGCCGAAACGGCCACCAGCCCCGACGGCGCGCCCAAGGCCTCGCCGCCGCCGCCGCCGCCGCCCGCCGGCCACCCCGGCGCCCACGGGCCCCCCGCGGGCGCGCCGCTGCAGCACCCCGCCTTCCTGCCCAGCCACGGACTGTACACCTGCCACATCGGCAAGTTCTCCAACTGGACCAACGGCGCCTTCCTCGCGCAGGGCTCGCTGCTCAACATGCGCTCCTTCCTGGGCGTCGGCGCGCCCCACGCCGCGCCCCACGCCCCGCACCTGCCCGCGCCGCCGCCGCCGCCCGTCCCCGTCGCCGCGGGGGTGCTCCACGGTGACAAGGCCTCGGCTCGAAGCAGCCCCGCGCTTCCAGGTAAGGCGCCCGGGGAGGGGCGTCGGGGGTGCCCGCCCTGCCCGGGCCAGAATCTGGAACCGGCCACGCTTGCGGGTGGGGGAGCGCCGGCCCTCGAGGGGGAGAGGCGGTGGCAGCCAAACCCCGGGTTGAGCGGTGGTCTCTATCTGCACTCGGGGACTGAGGCCATGGCCCTTGGGCTGTGTCGGAGTGCTGTGCTCCACCTGCAGTCCTGCCCGGGAGGGGCGACCTTTTTCCTCCGAGACCCCATCTGACTGGCAGGAGGGAGGGGGTGGGTGGGGAGGAGGCCTGCGCACCTCGGCAGCACTCTCCCCGCCCCCCCCCATGTCTCCTAACGCTGTGCTTCCCCCCTCCCGCGCAGAGAGAGACCTGGTCCCCAGGCCGGAGTCGCCCTCACAGCAGTTAAAATCGCCCTTCCAGCCCGTGCGCGACAAGTGAGTGCAGTTCCCGGGGAGCCCCGGGGCTGGCGGGGGTGCCGGGCAGGGTTGGGGGGTGGCCGGTAGGGTCCTAAGGCCCTTTGTTAGAGGGGTGCCGTCCGCCGGCCCTGCGCGCACAGGGCTGCCACTCCACCGGGTTTCTCCCGACCCGGGAGCCGAGGAGGGCAGGAGGCCACGCCCCCGGGCGCTCGGCTGGCGGAACCGGTGTGCCGGGTCCCAGCGTCCAGCCGCTGACCCTGCTCGTGCCTTCTTGTCTCCTTGTGTTTCGCCCGCAGCTCCCTGGCCCCGCAGGAGGGAACGCCGAGGATCCTGGCAGCCCTCCCGTCCGCCTGATCCAGGGTCTTCTTTTACTTTTGCGGGGGGAGGGGGGAGGAGTTCGGGAGGGAGGGGAGGAGGGAGGAATTAGGACAAATATTCAGACTGGTGTAACGGACAAATGAGGCCACGACTCAACGATTCCCATCCATCGCTTCCTGCAGAAAGGGGCTCCTCCGGTCCGAGCTCGAGTCCAGGCAGCCCGGCCTCTGCCCAGGGCCCTGGTGCCTGGCACCGCGCTCGGGCCGGTTATCCGCTCCGTAAATGCCCCACGTGCTTGTGTCTTTTTCCCCCCCTTTTTTCTGTATATAGAGTGATTTCAGATTGTAAATAGCGCGTCAGCGAACTTGTCTAAATCATATATTTTTGTCTAATAAACTAAATGAAATGATGCCCGCTGTTGGCGCTGCTGTGTGTGGCTGGGCGGCCGCCGATGTGTCCGGAAGCCCGGAATGCGGCTGGCCGGGGCGGGGAGGCTCAGGCTCCTGGGGGAGTTTCCACCCGGACCGGCGTTTCTCAGTCCTTTGGTCGTGTTCAGTTTGTTCCTGTTGTCCACTCGGGCAGTCTCTTGTTGGCAGTTTTGATTTCCAACCCTTATACCTTTATCGGGGGCACGCCTTTCTCTGGACGTAAGGGAGTTCGATTTTCAGCGGTTTAGAAAACGATTTCTTAAAGTGGATGACGGTGGGAGAAACAAAGGAAAGTAATTTCCAATTCTGTCCCCAAAGGAGAACTTGGGATTTGAAATAACTAGTCTCAACAGTGCATCTCGGCGTCACGTCGTCTTGTGGGTAGACTGAGGGCATAGTGGGGTGTGAAATTTTGGCTTTGCATGCATTTTTCAGTTACTTGGTTAAATCAAATGTGGAGAGATTGGAAGGCTCTTTTAAACTGTTCTGATGGGTGGGCAGAGATGCCGGCAGGAGTTCTCTGGGCGTGCGGGCCTGGGGGCTGATGTAGCCTGCGGGGCTGAGGGGGAGGGGAGGGGGCTTTGGGCTCCCAGGGAAGCCCCTTGGGGCTCCAGCGCCGGGGCTGGGCGCGCTGAGAGCTAAGGGAAAATAAACCACAGATGTTGGGGTGTGAGCGGTACCTGGGAGCGACAGTGGGACAATGCGGGAGGGAGGCGCCTGGGTAGGACTCGGTCCTGGAGCCTCGGGACGCGGGGTCAGGGCTTCGGGACTCCGGGGCCTTGGGGCTGACGCACTTCAAACGGGGGCGCAGAAGACTCCGTGCAGATTTGGCGAAGACCGAGTACAAGCATGGAAGAGAGCTCTGGTGAGGCGGTGGGCTGCGGGGGCCGGACGGGACCTCCCCCACCCCCACCCAGGCCGGGGAGTCGCCCTTGGGCCCCTGCAGCCCCAGCTGGTCGGACCGCGGGTGGCGGCGAGGGGCGGGCGCCTTAGGGAAAGTCTGGCTCCTCCGCGGCGGGGAGGGGGGCGGCTCGCACAGAGGACGTGGCCGTGGCCACGCCATCGCCAGGGGACTGCCCCTCTGCAGGCCCCCCGCGCCACCCCCGTCCTGGTAGAGTTAGGGGTGACCTCCTTGGTCCCGAGGCTGGAGGAAGCGTGGTGAGAGGAGGCGCGAAGGCCGTGGGGAGAGCGCGCAGGGACGGTACGTGGGGCAGGGGTGCGGGGCGCAGGGGAAGGGCAGGGGGAGCGGGCCGCCGAGCCGGGGAGGGCCGTCTGCGGGTGGGTGCGCTGGGGCCGTGGCGGCGCCTCCAGTCCGGATGGACGTGCTCGGCGCGCCCTCTATGGGCTGGAAGCGGAATGGGGCCCTGGCCCTGGCGTTGATAGCTCTTGGGGCGCCCTGGGTGCAGAATCTGGGGTGCTGGGCCTCAGAGCTGCCCCGCACGAGAGCGTAGATTTGTGGTGCTCGGGCTTTCTCTGTGACCTTGGGTGTCCCCAGTTGTTTAAATTTGGGGGTGTGGTGGTGGGTGGGGAAGGAATGGGTGCCTGGTTCTTGCACTGCGGTTTCATCGTTGGGGTGGGACTTGGGAGTTCAGAGAGGAGCTCCTGGCCTGCCCTGGACCCGGGGCTCCCCTGTGGGTCCTCACACCCCACCGTGGCCGCGGGGCACTGAGGGATCCTGTGTTCTTGGCAGGAGTGTGGTCTTGAGAGGTTTGACCAGCGGGGTCCCGCTGCTCTGATGAGGAATGGCGTTCTGGCACAGACCTGCGCCCGGGCCTCTGGGCGGTGCTGGTGGACGCCCCCCCTCCCCCACCCCGTGATGCTGGAAGCATCAGGTGGGAATCAGGTGGGCGGCAGAGCCCTGCTGCTCACGGACAGAGGAGCTCCGTTTCCATAATCAAATGGATGGCTGCCTGCACCCCATATTTCTATTCTTTTTTTTCCTGTCCGGCACCTTTGGGACACGAATCTGCTGCCCAGGGGGCCGGGCCAGGGTGCGCTCACCAGCTGAGTCCCAGCCCCGAGAACTCAGTGGCCTAGACTCCTGCAAGGTCTGCGCAGTCTCCTGCTGACCAACGCTCCCCATGCAAAGAAATCACATCTCCAGCTTCGGAATTATTTTTCTCGAGTGAAAAGCTAGAAATGAATTTTTAATCGCACATTGAGAACAATCATTTTTGTCCTTTGTGCATGATTTATTTTCATCCTCCCCAACCGCCTTAGCCACCTGAGTGTGCGCATGTAGGGTGTGCGGCACCCCAGCGGCCCTGGGCCTGGTGTTTCAGCTCCTGACATGTCTGGGACTAGACGTAGAAACCTCTTTTTCTTCTAGAGCCAAAGCAAAAATCCTTCTGGAACTTTCTGCATGTGCAGAGGCACTCTCAAACTCGATGCCTGCCTAGGGACGGTTTCAGACAGTGGGGGTAGTTCTGGGACCAGCGAGGAGGAGGTTGAACCCCAAAAAGGGATAGAGTGAGGGATGTCTACCAAATTAATATTTGCACCCCTTCCTCCGATAGGGAAGTGGGAAGAACGGCCAGTGTCTGGGGCAGAGGGCTTGTGTCCTTGGGCTCTAGGGAAGAGCGGGGGGCCCTGTGTGGACACCCTCCTCCTCCTGCTCCGGTTCGGGCCTGTGACTGGGAAATCATCCGGAGCGCACACCTTCTAGATTCCCCGCTCCTACCCCGTGTTCCCGGCCTAGAGACCCGGAGAGGGGAGTACAGGTCCCACCCAGGTCACTGACCTCGAGTCTGAAGTCTCCATTCCCACCATCCCTCCCTCCCGCCTTTGATCAATTATGTTCCCAAGCACATTTATCTCGCCTGCAATACGGGGGATTCATATTCATATCTCGGTTTTAGTGGCCTGACACTGATTAATGCGCGCCATGGCTCCGAGGGGCGCGTCGCCCGATGAATCATGCCCTATAAAGTTTCAGTCGTCCTTGCGGATGGGGCTCTGCCAGAGTCAGGAAGCCAGAGAGAGGGAGCGGGAGGGAAGGGGCCGGGTGGCCGCGGGAGCCCTGGGCCGGACGCTGGCCTGCAGCCCGCGATGCGGAGGCTCGGGCGGGCCGGAGCTGTGCTCCTGAGTCAGGGAGGCAGGTTCCGGTGCCCCCAGCCACCCGCCTTCCTTCCCTTCTGGATGGAACAAGCCGGCCAGAGGCTGCCGGGCTGTTCCCAGCCGCGGTCTGGGGGGGACGGGCTGCCAGCTGGAGGCTAAGGGTTTAGGGACACTAATTTGGAGAGACTGGAGCCAGGAATGCTCTCTCCAAAGTAACCGGGCCCAGTTGGCTGTGGGGAATGGGATTTTGACCTTGCGTCCCCCACGGTGGAGGCCGAGAAGGAGGGGAGGAAGCCAAGCCCAGGTTTGCTGGAGTTGGGGGGGGAGGGCAGAGGGGCCGAGGGGCCGTCTGAGTAGGTTTGGAGTGTGAGGGCAGTAGGGATGTGGAAAGCCCGTAGAGTATCCAGCGGTCTCTGGCCACCAGGCTTGGGCTGCATGGGCCACATCCTAAAACCAGGCACTGGGACACCGGTCAGCTGGGCCCCCAGGCGTCCGGGGACTCTGAGGAGGGAAGCTCTTGGGTACCCGAGGCCGCACCATGTCTGTGGCCCTCTGACCTACCGGCCCCAGGAGGCATCCCGGGGGAGAGTCCTACCACATCGTGACGGCCTCTTGTGCAGAACGTGGCTCCAGGTGGGGAGGGAGGCAGGCACCGGCTGGGCCCTGGGTCTGGAATCCAGAGGAGGCGGCCAGAAGGTAAAGCTAGCAGGTGGAGGGAGTGCGCTGTGGGAAGATGGCGGCCCCCAGCCCCCTGCAGGGTCCTCCCAAGCCCTTGTGGAGGGAGCACTGCCCTTGGGTGCATTTCCTTGGCTGGGGGACCCCACCTGCCCTGCACAAGCCCTGGAGACATCCCCAGTCCTGTTCAGGGGGAAGGGGCGGGGCAGACTTTCACTCTTCTGCCACAGGCCCACCAGCCTGGGGCGCTAATTGTAGCTCCAGAGCTGGAAGGCCTCCCAAGGTCATCCCTTGGGGACCTGTGGCATCCTTCTGTGCTCCAGCTCTGGGAGCTGGGCACCTCCCCCTCCCCCACTCAGTCAGGACTCTGAACCTGGGTGCTCTCGGGGTGGGCGCACAGAGGGCAGAGGAGGTGGGCTGACCTGTCAGGACCATGCCAAGGCCCACAATGCTTTTAGAGACCCGCGAACATGTTCCAATTTCTTTTCCAATGAGAAGGAAAAAAGTACCATTTTGGTCAAAGAACATGTGTTAATATCTATCAATATATTCATCTTCATGCCAACAGCAGTTGTAACATTCGTTTTTTACTCCTGGTAAATATGCGGCGGAAATTCTGGAATGGTCTTGAATGGGAAGGCAGAGGAGTGAGATGGGCCTGAACCCTGACGGTGGCCCAGGGGCGCCGTGTGCCTGCACGGCCTCTCCAGCCCCGGGCCGGGGCAGCGGGGACCCACGCCTCTCGGGGGCACCGGGCTGTTGTCCTGACCCGTGCTGGAGGTCCCCTGCCCCAGGGGCGGGGCGCACGGAGAGCGGGCGTCTCTGATCCTCTAATCCATTTATCTGGCCCCAGAGCGCAGGGTCTGAATGCAGGCACACAATGGCCAGGCTACCCCAGGGGTCCGGGTGGGGAAGCCGCTCACCGCTGGACGCTCACCCCGTCCTCCCACTGTCCCCACGGTCCCCAGAGATTGTGGTCCCAGCCAGGAAGCAGAATAACGTGCAGACAGCTGAAGCCTTCCGACCAAAGAGGTTTTACTCCTAATTCCTTGGACTTGAAGCTGCTCTTGGGAGGGCTGCGCAGAGGTGCAGCAGGGGGGGTCCTCAGCTGCCCTCCCTGGACGCCTGGCCCCGCACGCTGCCGGCCCTGGGCCCGTGGCCGCTCGCAGCCCCGCTGTCTCCTCTGGTTTGCTTGTTTGCCACCGCTCTGGGGTCTCCTGTTGTGAGAATTTTAAACGTATGCTTAATTGCCGGGTCCTCGGATAGCTGTGGTTGTGTCTGAAAACATTAAACACATCTGCGAGACGGTGGGCAAGAGAAATTAAAAAGGTGCCCGCCGCACTGAATGTTAAGAAGATCTCACAATGAAGTGATTAACATTTTTATGAATAAAATTAATCACGCATTAACTCTGCAGCACAGTACATCTGAAAGCCAAGTGGGGCCCCGGCAGCCCCCTTTCTTACCCCGGAGAACTTTGGGGGCCTCCTTGGCCCCCCAGCCGGCATTCAGCCACTCGGAATTTACGAATATTTATGAGGGGACGAGTCAGTAACAGATAACTTTGAGACCGGGAAAATAAAACCTCCAAAAATACCACCAGCAACAGCACGTACGGGCAAGAATTAGAAAGCAATCTTTTCTTTTCTTTTTTTTTAATTTCGCTTTAGCAAACTATTTAGCAAACAGTCCGAAGGAGCTGTTCTTTTCATCCTCAGACATGCCCCCCGGGATTGTGCGGACCTCGCTGAGCTGGGGCAGCAAGAGGGTGGCTCCGTGGGGCAGGCTGGTCTCGGGGCCTGGGAGGAGGGAAGCTCGCCCCTTGCCCGCCCTCGTCCAAGGCCGGCTCTGTTGGCAAAGACGGTCGGATCACAGGGCGGACCTTCCCATGATTAAAATTTCCAGTCTTGCAGATAATAACGTGCGATTTCTCTGCCGGCCTCCCTCTGCCTCCTTTCTCATCTCTTGCCACTGTGGTTTTGGGAGGATTCCAGCAGGCGGTACAAAGGGAAGCGAAGGCATCTGAAGTGTCCCTCTGCAGCTGTGGCGAAGGACCGGCGTTGTCGTTTTGTGGATGTCCCCAGCTCGTGTGCTCGGCAGAAGGTGGAATCAAAGCGGGCCGTCTTCCTCGTTTCTACACGGTATTTCCTGCCTCTGTGGCGAAGCTCTCTGAGCTCCGTGAACCGATAAAACCACGGTCCCTGTTTGAGTTGATATATTAATATTTACCGAGGATTTGCAAGGTCGGGGCTAAATGTCAGCAGATTGCTGGGACCATCCTGTGGGGAATAATTAAACAAATCTCACAGCGGTTCAGGCTCATAACATCTTTATTAATCTTTTCTTTCTCCTCCCTCCTGAAAGAGTGCGCTGAAATCATGCTCCGGCGTGCAGATCCGGAG
This sequence comes from Mungos mungo, assembly GCA_004023785.1. Taxonomy (NCBI): domain Eukaryota; kingdom Metazoa; phylum Chordata; class Mammalia; order Carnivora; family Herpestidae; genus Mungos; species Mungos mungo. Next base: position 117,415 of record PISW01005333.1, read on the forward strand.
CCGATCCGGAGTTGAGAGGAAGTGGAACAATAGGAGGCCGGGCCGGCGAGCATCGCCTCGGACGCGCTCTCCTGCTCCTTCCCGGCCGCCGGTCGCAGAGGGACGCCGGGGATGTGCGAGGTCTCCCCAGGTGCTGGTGACTCCCGCCTGCCCCTCTGTCAGCTTTCTCCTGACCCATGTGCCGAGCCAGCCCCCCGGGGACTGAGCTGCCCTGGCTCCCTTTGCTGAGCCAGGTGACCGCCTTCTTCGGCAGGATTACCGCCTGCACTTTAGGAGAACTTGTCCAATTCTCCTTAATAAGCTTCATAATTAGTGAGCCTCATTACAAGTCATAGCCTGTAGCAGTCCTAGGCCAAACAGCCCTCCGCCATCTGATTTATTTTTTATCAGGCATCAGGAGCTGTCTGGAGTGTTTGTTTGTATAATGGGGACCCGCATCGGGCCCCCAGTGTAAAAATACCACCAGGAAATTAATTGCTTCTGTGCGCATTCACCGCAGATGTGTCCTGCTGATCGGGACAGTATATTTCTGACTTTGTTATCCTGCGGTGAGTTGTAAAAAAAAAAATAAATAAAATGAAAGCCAGCAATGCAAACATATTAGCGTCGATACGGATTCGGTGTGGCGTAATTGAAAACATGCGGTTTCAGAGGAAGATGCGCAAGGAAGGGTCACGGATCCAGGAGGACTGTTTCCTCTTGCATCCTTGCATCCAGTTCTTATTTATTTGTTTATAAATGCTTGTCTTTATTTATTGCTCCTAAGTGGAACCACCTTGGGGCAGACACGTGGCTAGAGTTTCAGCTGGTTTCTGGCTGAAGGATGTGCCACTTAAAATAGCATGAGCCCCAGGAGGCGGCTGAGCACCAGGGCCCCCGGCTGAGGACCGTGTGGGGCTCTGGCCACCACGCCAGGCCACGAGGGAAGGGTGGGTGGCGGCTGCTAGCAGGGCGCAGGCCTCGGTGGCCCTGGGAGGGGAGGCATCATGCGGCCGCCGGGCGGGGCTCCGGTACCCAAGCTGGGGGGGCACGTGTGCATCACGGGCTCTATGTTGCGCTCGGGACTCAGAAATAAATAAATACAGAAGCTGCTTTTTCATCAGACCACTTGATCCCCGCCTTCTGATTAGGTTGGGAACCCCTCTTCCAACTTGGAACATTTTAAGGATATTTTTAGACTAATTAGTCCCTGATTTAGAATTCCTGTTCTTGGTTCGGGGCAGCCCGGGGAATCCCCCTCCCTGAGGTTGTTTCCCTCCACGTCCCTTGGCTTTTATTTGCTTTTTCCGGGGGGAAGTCTCCCGGGCTCTGCTGTTCTGATCCTTTCGCGTGAGGCTGCTGGAGGGCCGCGGTCTGGGCTCGTGGCTGGGCGCTGTGTTGGGATGGAGACTGTAAATCGAACCTCAGATTACTGGGCGGACAGCACCGTATTTATGGGGATCACGAACGCTAAAAGTGATGTCGTGATCATGAGAGCAAGCCTCTTCAAGGTGTGCTGGGAATGACAAGCCGTTCCTGGGCAGGGGAGGCCGTGCGGGACTTGTCAGTGCCCCCAGACACAGCGGTTGTGTTCCCAGCAGCAGGGAGAATGCTTACGTCCTGGAGCCTGTCAAGTTGGATTTGCAGAGCCTTGTGGAGGGGAAGGTTTTACTGGTGGCAAAGGTCTCCCTCCTGAGCTGACAGGTAGGCATGGGCCCTCCGAAGCCTGGTGGCCCCCGCCTTCCTGTCCTCAGATTGGTGGAGGTCCCCAGGTGACTGGCCGAACCATGGCGTGAACGCAGGAAGCAGAGGCAGTGGGATCCAGAGGGGTTGCCTGTTGCATGTAAGAGAGAGCGGGAGGAAGGGGGTGGGGACAGGGGAGGATGGACAGGGAGGAAATGGGGAGGCCCAGAACTTGGGGCCTCCCGCTGAGCAGTCTGCCCTGGTCTCAGAGACTCCTCAGCCCCCGCCTCTGGGAAGGGAACAGCGGGACCCAGGGAACTGTATCAGAAAGGTCTTTTCCCCAGGAATCCGCTCCATACTTCCTGTTCCAGCAGGTGGGGGGCGGGGGGCGGTCGTCTGCGTTCCGGATCAGGGCAGTCCTGCAGCTGCTGGTGGACCCCGACTTCCAGGAGCCCTGGGCGGGTCCTCGGCCGCACCGCATTACTTCCTGCTAGGGAGCCCACCCATAAAGGCTCTGGGGTCGCGCTTCTTGGTTCCTTACCACTCTCCCTGGGCCTGGACCCGTTGCAGAACCAAACACATCCGTCTTTAATGGCAAGAGCTACGCATGCTCACCAGCGAGAGATCCTCTGGGGCCTCCGGGCAGTGCTAGGTGTCCGATGGCCCTTTAGGGCCGCAGTGGTCACTGGATACACAGCCGTGGCTCCCCAGGTCATCCCTGACCTCCCACTGTGTCCCTGACCAGCGGGACCACTGTGTGCCCGCTGATGGTGGGACCCCCCTGCACGGCGGCTCTTGCCTTTGTTGGCGGCAGCAGCCTTCTTCCTCTGCTCGCGAACCTCCAGTCCGTCCGTCGTGAGGGTCTCCCCTTCGTCGGGGGCCCGCCGGGTCTCCGTGCATGTAGTTGACCTTTACTCGTGCATAACATTTTCCCTTCTTTACTATTCATGCCGCTGAGGATTCAAAAGGTGGATGACAGTTGCCAGAGACAGAGCTAAATAGATGTTCGAGCCGGAGTGTCGCATTCGGTGAATAGCAGGTCGAGGGTGGTTGATGGAAAGCTGCCGTCGGAGGCTCCTCCGGTCGTGGGAGTGATCACCTGCCAGCAGAAGGGTCACCTGTCACCCGCGGGCACCAGGAGAGCTGGGGGCTGGCCGCGGCCGCCTCCGCCGGAAGGCCCCGGGGAGCCAGGCACGGAACCCCTTCTGGGGGAAAAGCAAAGAGATGGACGGACCATCAGATGCCCTGCACCCACTTTCCTCCACCTTTTCCCTCCCCTCGTCACCTGCATTGAAAAATAAAGGTAGAAAGAATTCCTTAAAATCCTTTAGAGAAGTCCCTAAAGAATTCTTCAGGGCCTGGAGGTCTCTTCTCTCAGGAGGAATTTCTTGCCCTTTCTAAGCAGGCATTGTTTGCTTTTTTTTTGTTTTTAACTACAAGAAAGACCTCAGACTTTCCTGGACCTCACGGATCTGTTATAAACCAACAACATTTTCATAACCTAAGTGTAAGTGAATCCGAAACCGATAGCTTTGACGGTCCCGACTGGGCTTACTTTGAACCCAAATATTTTTCGAGAGTGTGAGGTATTCAAATGCCGCGCAGTTGGGTGCATTCAGCCACGATTTCAACAGGATGAATGTGACGCCTGTGTTTCTGATATATTTACATTTATCCGAGGAATTGTTCATCCCGGTAGTTCGCGATGTGCCAGAGTCTCCGTGACGTCTGCACTCTCTTACTTGTGCTGCAGAAGGGACGTCTCCTCGGAGTCCCTCAGCCTTCCTGCCCCTGCTGTCCTGTGTCGCCTCAAGTCCTTAACTCTTACGTTCCAGGGACTGTCAGCCTTCTCCAAGTGCCCTTTTAGGGGCACCTGGGGGGCTCAGTCACTCAAGCGTCCGACTTCGGCTCAGGTCACGATCTCCGGGTTTGTGGGTTCGAGCCCTGAGTTGGGCTCTGTGCTGACAGCCAGCTCGCTTCAGACCCCCGTCCCCATCTCTCTCTGCCCCTCTCTTGCTTGCGCTCACTCTCACTCTCACTCTCAAAATAAGTATACATTAAAAAAATGCCCTTTTCCCATGAGGAACGTGTTAATCCTGCAAGCAGAGGTGAGGACGCAGGGCAGGTAGCTGGGACTCTCCTCTTGGTCGGGCCATGAGGGTCAGCCATCCGGCGAGAGGAAGATGCCCCCCAGATTCCCCACTGCTGGCCGGAATCTCGAGGGTTTAGTTTTCATTTTCCCGAGCCAGAACTCGGTGCTGGGGCCACGTGTGAGGGGAAAGTACTTGGTGTTAGGGGCAGTCAAAACGGACCTTCCCTCCTGCAGCCTTGAGGGGGCGACATCCAAGTGCCTTCCTGTGTCCTGTGTGCGGGCGGACCGGACGGGGTGGGGGGCCTGGGTGAGAGAGTCACCTGGAAGCCTGGGGCTCAGGCCGCGGCCTCTGTGCGGCCTGCATGTCCGCCTCCCCTGGAATGGGAGACGCTGTGGGGTCTCTCCTCCACAGCCCAACGGTGTGACTTCCTTAGGCCGCGGGAGCTCTGCTGCTCTGGAACCTGTCCCGTCTGACATGGGCGTCCAAGACGGCCCTCCGCCCCTGCCCGGCCCCCCGCCCACTCTGGGAACAGAGCTGCTCCGGCCCAAGGCCAGTGTCTTTCCAGAATCTGGTTGTGATTTTTCTGTCATCAGTAGTGAATGCTATTTTTTATCCTGGGGATGGCTTGTTGTGCCCGAATCGGATGAGCTGGCGTGCCCGTTCCCGCATCTTCTCCGTGGGAAGAAGCCTCTCATTTCCCATGTGCTCGGTCCCCTGAGTACCCCCTGAATAGGGAATCCACAGCCCTACAAACGTGCTGTCAGTCCCCTCTTCCTGGCCGCCTGGGGGCTGTGCTCCCCATGCTCACAGTCCCGCGCTCCGCCATGGTCCCCACGTCCCCTCTCCTGGCCTCTCCCCCAAACTCCCCGTCCTCCGAGTGCCAAGGGAAGGGGCCTGGCGGCGCTGCTGGTGGCCACGGGGCTTGCTGGGGCGGGTGGCCGGCGACAGAACTCCACAGGTGCCAGTCTGTGATGTGAGGGACCTCATGGGCTTCCCCAATTGCCAGTGTGTGAGCACGTCGAGGGGTGCCTGAGGCAGGCGTGGCCCCGGGAGAGAAGGGCAGGCATTGCTCATCTGGTCCGTTGGGCGGCCAACTCCGTGAGTTCAGCCCACAGACCCCCAGCCTCCCTGTTCATCGGGCAAAGCTGGGCTTCCCTGCAGGGCGCCCCCTCCCCCGAACTGGCTTTGCCTCGTGTCCACAGCCTCGCGGACCGTGTGAGGCACACAGAACCCCACTTAGGAAAGAATCCCACACGGTGGAGGGCACTCTGTGAGGACCGTCCAGTGTGTCAGTGGATGGAGAGAGGAGGAGGGTCCAGCCAGGGGCGGGATGGCCAGTGTGAGCACATGGGGCCGTGCGAGCCCTGTGTGAGCCCCGTGTGAGCGCGTCTCGGAGGGCTCGGGCGAGGGCGGGGAGACTTGCGTTGACGCCGAGGGGCAGAGAGCAGGGCAGACGCGGAGAGACGTGGGGGGGCGCCGGGGTGGCCGTGGCCTCCTGGACGGCGGCGGTGGGACACTCGGGCCAGCTCGGCGCCGTTCTCGGGATCAGCCTGCATCCCTGTGACCTGCAGGGGTCACGACAGCTGGAACTGGCCCCGGGGGCGGCTGGTGCGCCCTCCTCGGCTCCCGGCCGCCCGCTCCTCCTCCCTGGCCCCGAGCGCTGTCTCCACGCCGCCTCCGCCACGGCCCAGCTCTGGGGCCGCCAACACCACAGCTGCGTCCTTTGCGGGTGAACGGCTCCACTTTCCTGAAATGTTGAGACTGTACAGCCTTCGTGATGAGAGAGATTGTACCAGGACCGCTGCAGCCTCTGGGCCGGGCGCCCCTGCTGTCTCTCTGGACGAGGCCCGTCCACTCCCGTCCTTGAACGACCTCCAGCTCCTGGTTTCCTCCTGAGACCGAGGCCCTCTCCAGGGGGGGCCTTTCCGCAAAGTGGCCTGTCCGCGTCGGGGACGGCGTGGACCCAGAGGGAAGGCAGCCCTGAACGCCCCCATTCTCCGGTCACGTCTAGCCGTGCACGGCGCTCGGGGTCTACACGGCTCTGCACACCCCCGCGTTCACGAGCGGTACCGACTTCAGCTGTTTTACTTGAATTCACACTTAATTTCGGTGGCAGGGAAGGCGGTAATGAGGGGAATGGAATGTTAAACCGCGAGTTCCAAGTTCCTGGAAATGCAGCCGGCAGAGGCGAGGCGCTCCCGGGGGCCGCGCGTGGCCAAGAGCTGAGCGAAGTGAGCCGTGTGCGCAGGTGTGGAGGAAGGGCCCCCTTCCTCGGGGCATTTCCCATCAACGGGGCGGGTCTTTCTCCTGGTCCTGGGGCCTTGGGCCCGTGCAGGGTGCCCGCCTCCCTGGGTGCCTCACCCCTGCCGAGGCACTCTGGGGGATTTCCCAGGATTTTAATGAGAACACAGGACTCCGGAGACAACGCTGGCCGCGGTCGTTGCGGGAGCCCGAGATCTTCCGTGTCCAGCAGATCTGGCACATTCTACCGTAACTCGCCAAGAGCCTGCGTGGCCAGCCCTGTCTCTGCGGCGGAAGCACAGTCAATACAACTTCTCCCTCAGTCCATCCTGAGAGCTTCCAGCGGTGGAGTGGCTGTCGGGCCTCAGGTCCCCAGAGGGAGGCGTGTTGGGGGGCTCACGGCGCCCCGGTGTCCCTGGGGGCTGGGGGACAGTTCCGTCTTCCAGCGGATGAAATGCTTAGATGAGAACAACTGGGGACTGTGTCCTTCCAGCTTCGGTTTCCAGCCCCGCTGGTTAACGCCGTCGGTGAAAACAATTACCGTCTGTCTGTTTCGGGACACAGGCAGGACCTTGTAGGAATCTTATTTAATTATGTGCTATATTAATGTTATATTGATTATGTTATTGCCTGTAAATCCAGTTGCTTAATAAAGCTGCAGTCATTTTGCAATAAAGTTGTGTTTGCAGTCAATTAACGGTTGTCTGGGGGCGGACAGCCCTGCGCAGGGTGTCGGCCCTGAGGAAAACCGTCCTGGGGTCGAAAACCGTAGAACCCGATGGAGAAAAATCAGGCATTTATGTATCTATAGGAATGTGTGCGTGTGTGTGTGTTTGGCTGGTTAAGGAAGAAGGAAAGGCGTGGATCCCGCTGCACTTATTTTTAGCACATGGCTCTGGATATTTAGGAAGAGCCGTCTGCATGGTCGACTTCTAAGGGGCACTGAGGCAGCGTCCACACGTGGGGTGGGACGATGTTTGATTTAAAAAATACAAGAAACGATAACCACCAATATCGAGACCACGTGAAGGCGAGGGAACAAAGCATACTTTCATTGCTAATCGTGTTAGCGTCCCCGTCGGAGGGGCGCGTGAGCCCGCTCGCAGGAAATGCATCAGCCCGCGGAGGATCACAGCTGCCACTAATATCGTCCGGCATGTGGTCCGGCTTTTATCTCTCTACCAAAATTTCATGTCATGGTTCTCCCAGCTGATGCTAGATTCAGGTCACTACAAAATAAGCACAACTATTTCTCTCTCAAGTTTCATGATGCATCCAAGATGTGGATCCTAATAACAACATGAAATAAATATTAAACTCTTATGAGTGTATTTTTAATAACGCACCGTAGCAAATGGAAAAGAATCCATTCCCTAATGCAGATAGATACTTGATCCTTTCCATAAATGAAAGTGATACGTCGGGCACATAACGATGCCTCAGAGATTTGATTTGGGGGCAAGCCAGTGGCTCTATCTTGGCAAAACGTGTCTTTGGCCGGAAGAATGATGGCTAAGCATGTATGAGCGTGCGTGACCTGTCCTCATGGGGTAGCAGTCAGTGCCCAACCTCACGTCACAGAGGATCCCCCGGAAAGCCAGCCTCTGGGTGGTCGGGTCTCCTCGACTCTGCGCTTGTGGGTCGCAAGGAACAGACTGACGAGAAGCCAGAACCTCCGGCAGCGCCCAGGGGGCCTTCCGCGGGCGCGTGGCTGCTGAGCTGGGTTTTCCTGCGCTCCCGCACCCCACGGGCTCGGTCCACATGTCTTGTAACTGCACGTGGACAGTCATTCCCGGGGCTCCGTGGGGGCGTCCAGTTCTGATGGGCTTCTCAGTCTACGGATGTCCTTCCTCCAGATGTAATGTCTGTGGTCCAGATATCCGCTCCGTAGTGAGTGGCAGGATGTCCATGGCGGAGAATGAATGCTCGCTCCGTGTCTAACCGACTCTGTCCCCTTCTTGCTCCGGGGCACTCACCCCCTCGGTGATGGTGGGCAGGCGTTTTGAAGTAAAGTGAAGAAGGAGCAGCAGGCCCCTCCTGCCTGCCTGTGTGTGTCCCGGGGCGGCCGTCACAGCACCGGGTGGCAAGAGAGAAGTGGTGCTGTGACTATTCCTGGGGCCCTCTCCGAGAAGGGCGCCCCCCTCACAGGGAACCGAATGCCTGTAAATGCCATGGGGCCCCCCGTTACTGTGACCCATTACCATCCCTGCCGCCGGCCGTCACCGTGAGGGGGGCCGAGCCACGGTCCCCAGCCCCGGGCTGTGGGTCAAACAGAAACGTTACCGAAGTAGAATGAATTGACCTGATGTGTTTGCTGAACAAGGACCGAGAGGACTTCGGGTGAAAGGGGGGGGGGGCGAAGGGACAGGGGAGGGAGGCAGCTTCTGGAAGCCTCTAGGGCCCGTGCTGGGGACCTGGCTTCTCGGGGAGCCACTGCCGCCTCGGTGGTTCCAGGAGGCAAAGTTATGCCACAGGCAGCGGTCGGAGCGGGAAGGGGAGAGAAGGTGGCAGGGCTCCCACGGACGTCACGTGTGCACGTCCAGCCGCCCTCGGAGTGCGGGAAGTCCGGGGAGGGTGCACCAAGGAGACGGTCCCCGCGCCGGCGATGAGGCAGCCCCCGCTGGAGTGTGTGACGGAGCCCAGCCACGCCTGGAAGCCTGGCGTTGGTGACCCCGTGTCAGCCCCCAGGCGTCACTTAAAGCCAGATGATTGGCCGGGCACCACAAAGCACAGAACCAAAGTGGTTTTGCTAAAAAAAAAAAAAAAAAAAAGGCTGCCTTTTGGAGTCACGTTAATTCCTTTCAGGACTCTCTCTCTCTTTCTTTTTTTTAAATTTATTGAGAGAGAGAGAGAGAGAGAGAGCTCATGAGCGAACAGGACAGGGGAAGAAAGAGAGAGGGAGAGAGAGAATCCCAAGCAGCCCAACTCGGTGCTCGATCCCGTGAACCGTGAGATCATGACCTGAGCCGGAATCAACAGTCCGAGGCTCAACCCACTGAGCCCCAGGCGCCCCCTTTCCAGGCTCTCTCCGTGTAAATCTCTCCCTCGTGGTTTCTGCTCCCCCCAGGTGCTGCCCAACTCACCCCTGCAGCACCGGTGTCCTCGAGACCCAGTGCAGGAAGACAGCCGGTGAGCATGGGGACACCGGGGCCGACGCTCGGGGACACTGGGGCCGACGCTGAGGGACACGGGGGCCGGCGCTTGGGGACACTGGGGCCGCCATTGCTAGAGCTTGAATCGGGCTTTCCTAGCTCTTAAAGAAAAATTTTAAATTAGGAAGAAGGAAATCCGGGCATTGGGAGTCTGAGCAGAATGAGTTAGGGAGGAGATGCGGAAGCCTTCCCAGGGGGAGGCCCACGCCTGCCTTCTGCCCCTGGATAAAGAGGCAGATGTGCAAGGAGGCGCCCACCACCCAGGCCGTCCACCCCCAGGCCCAGGGTGCGGTGTGGCTCGCTCTGCTGACATCGTGCTCCGGCCAGGGGACCGATGCGCCTGGTGGCTTTGCTGCCGCCGGGATCAGAGACCAAAGCCCCCGCATCTGTGAGAAGGCAGAGGTGGGGACAGATTGCCTTTCCTGCCTGAGGAAGCCTGTGGGAAGGACCCTGTGGTCCCCAACCTGTGTGGCACATGGGGAGAAAATCTGACTGCACAGCCGGATTTGTCGCCTGGGAGCTGAGCCTGGCTTCTGGAAATGGAACCGGTCCATGGCAAGCAGCCGGTCACGGGGGAGCAAAGACCAACACTGGAACCTGGGACGTTCAGAGAGCAAGCAGACTCCTCCTCCAGGGACGCGCGGGCGTCCGAGGCCACTGACCACGCCATGGGCGCCGTGGGAGCTGGCCGGGATTCACGGTCGGGGGCTGGGCCGGGTGGAGACCTGTCACGGGAACGTGATCTCCAGGGAGCCTAGAACTCTGATCCCTGCACTCCTGACGCACCTTGGAGCCCACCTTCCAGGGACATGAACCCCGGGGAACACGGCTTCCGGGACCGGAGCCGGCCCTTAAGACCCTTCCCACTGCACAGGCGAGGCAGGATCCGACGACCTCATGGTATAAAAGGGGTAAAATCATGGCGCACTTGGTGCGGCCCCGCGGGCCAGCGGGCGGCGCGTGCCCTGGTTACCCGTCCTCCAGGCTGGAGAGGCAGATGGACACTCCTTCTGGGGCTTTGTCGCATCCCTCAGATGGCATGCTCGTGCGGAAATACGTCCCGGCTTTGTCCAGTGTGTTTCAGTAACAGAAGACCACATTTGAGGGGTTGTTTTTAAATAAGACGATGAACTTACAGGTGGCGGATACTGGAGATGGGCAGTCCGAACCGTGGAGCTCAGGACGGAGCTGCAGAGCTCACCAGGCTAAGAACCCCCCACGTGTGCTGTCTGCGGTCCCTCACGCCACCTAGACCGTCTGCACAGGGAACGCCCAAGCCTCATCACTGCTCAGACCTGGGGAGCAGGCGGGGGCTGGACAGCCAGCTCTGTTACCTCAAAGCAATGACCTTTCTCAGTCCGTGGGAGGCCACTGCCCCCAGCACGCCCGTCACCGTGGCCCTGTCTCTGACGTCCCGTCTGACCCCCGGCTCTGCGTTTTGGAGCCGTTCTTAATCCTGCAGAAATGACCTTTCCCCTAAAGCAGTGGCACTAATTTTGACTTTCCACCTCAGAGCAGTCCAAGGGCGTTTTTCCCGGTTACGTTTAAAACAGAAATGAGGAAAACCTAAGGAGGATCAGGAAGCAGGGCACGCGGGAGGCGAGGACAGATGAAGGACACCGTTACGAGTTTCGGGAAGAGACGCATATTTGCCACGTTATTTATGAGCGTGAAGCACGAATCAACTTGAAAGTCTCAAAGGAAAACATTAATTCAATAGATTTTGATCCAATGATCCAATGGGAAAAGACACGGGCATTAAAAAGCAAGTTTCAAAAAAACACTTGAAAATATGAGCGTGTCTCTGTGTTCACTAACACAGATAGAAGATGGGTGCTGACTGTGGTGGTCTGATCCCTATTCTGGAGAAATAGACATGTACCCGTGTTCCTGTATTTACTTCTGTACAGACTGACGAGAGCCGGAGAGGAATTCGCAAAAATACGAGTGGGCCTTTTCTCTTAAGTGGTGGGCTATTAGTGATTTATGTTTCTTCTTTATACGTATATGCATTCCTGACTTCTTTTTGATGGTAAATACAAGTTTTGCAATCAGAAAAGAAGTGTAAGAATGCAAACGTTTTTGAAATAAAATCCAAGTTGCAAAATTAATTAAACTCTTTCTGAGATCTGGGCTTGTACACAGAATGTCAGACGTGATTCTTGTGCGCGCGCGCGCGCGCGTGTGTGTGTGTATGTGTGTGTGTGTGTGTGTTCCAGCCCATGAAGGTGAGGATGCCGTGATCACACTGGAGCATAGACCCACTGTCACACTGAGCGGGGCCAGGCAACCAGGACAGAGGACCCCCTCACGGGACCATGGGGCACTGAACGTGGAGAGCTCAAGGCTCCAAGGGCCACTTGGAGATGAAAGGCCATCTCCTACAAAATAACAACACAAAGTGCACACGCGCGTGCGCACACACACACACACACACACACACACACACACACACACCATCTCATATCAACAGGCTTACACATAAAGATGTGCTTCCTGATGGGCCAACATCCCAGGACCCACCAAATGCGTGTCTCATAGGTGAGGAACTCCCAGAGCGCCGCCTGAGTTTGTCCACTTCTGGAGGGTTCCCTGTGGTAACCGTGGCCGGGTCCTCACTGCCCCCACACCCACAATGTGTCAGTAGGCTTGTGTCTCCGAAAAAAGTCCCCAATGGCATTTCTCAATTTCTAAAAATAAACTTATAAAAATTAGTGTTTTAGCTATATGGTGAATTTAAAAAGGAGCTTTAGAAAAGAAAAAAGAGGCACACAATTTCCTGGCTTCGTGGGGGAACGCCTTCCTGCCCCTGTATTCACATGGCAGTCCTGTCTCCTTCACACACAGGCACCGGATTCCACTCATGCCCGGGGGGCGGGGCACAGGTGTCGGGCTGTCCTGGGCTTTGCAGGAGGTCCGTGGGGCAAAACCCACATTGTTACCAGTTACTTTAGCAGATCGCGACTGAAGACGAGTTAATTACAATGTCCATTTTTAAAGTTTTTGTGTTAGTGTTTGTTCTTTGAGAGAGAGAGAGAGAGAGAGAGAGAGAGAGAGAGAGAAACAGAGCATGAACAGGGGAGGGGCGGAGAGAGAGAGACACAGAATCCGAAGCAGGCTCCAGGCTCCGAGCTGTCAGCACACAGCCCGACGTGGGGCTCGAACTCACAAAATGTGAGATCATGACCTGAGCTGAAGTCGGATGCTTAACTGACTGAGCCACCCGGGCGTCCCAACCATTTCCAGTTGTAAACGTCCCTCGCTCGGTTCTGTCTCACGGAATCCGTCCTGACGTCCTCCTCGGGGAGGCCGGGTTCTTCTCATCGTTGGCGCTCACCCTTATTTCACACTCGCCAGTGACGGGAGAAAGCGGGCTGTGTGTGCAGCAGGAGGGCACAGACATGGGGTGCAGAGCCCAGAGGTGCTGTGGCCTCTGGTCCTGGGGCGCCCGCTCGGCCCGCCGCAGCGTCTTCGATCGGGACAGGGCCCCGGTGTCCCCGAGCACGGTGGAGGCAGACCTAGTTTTCTTTTCCACAGGCACAAGCAGACGATTCCACGGTCCCAACTAGAAATACACGGCTCGTGCGTGTGTGCATCTGCGTACACACTCTGAGGACTGCAGAGGGCTTCAGGGAGACACACTTACCATAGTCCACACAACACCCTCCAGTAGTTTCTTTTCTATTCTCATTTTGGATGCTGGTTGTGACCAACTAAATTTGTGTCCTGATCTGTAGCCTGGCGCACGTTTGCACATTTGCTTTTTCAGCAGGACCGACCCCCCACAATATGTAAAATGAGGTGGGAGTGCCCCCTGTGATCCCACCTCTCTGCACCTTTCCGGTAAGTGAGACGTCCCTGCAGGTGGCCGGGGCACTGGGAACGTTTATTGTCCCCAGGACTGTCCTGTAAACACAGGAGCCTGGCGTGGTGAGTGGCACCAACCCCTTCGTTCTGTCTGCCCTGCCTCCTTGGCCAGCGGGGGGACGTGTGGCCCCGTGAGGCCACAGTAAGGCCTTGGCAGTTCCAGGGGCCATGTGCCCATGACCTCAACTTTCAAGGAAGACAGATGTTCTCTCTTGAAGTCTTGGTTGTTTAGAAGCAAAGGGAAACTTTCCCAGAAGCCTAAGGGCAGGTTGTTCCTTGGGTTGGCCTGGCCCAGAAGGGGTCCCGTGTCATGTGCAGGCTGTCCCAGAGACGTGTCACTGGGGTGAGTGGGGAGGGGGCGACCCAAGTGGTCCCCAAAGGGCCGGCCCACCATTCCCTCCGGCTGTGGGATTCCATGAGGCCGGTGAGATCGGACACCCGTGGGACTCTCAGCAAGACCTCACATCTGCTACGAGCCTACTTACGCCTGGAGGTCTCACCATATGCTACCTACAGACGTGTGCAGAGCACGACAGGACACACTTCAGGACCAGCTCCTGCCTGGAGCCCCTCAAAGCCCAAAGTCAATCACAGGGAGCCGTGGGTGGAACTGAAGCTCGGCTCTCTGTCTGTGCCAGGGATCGAACCATCCTTTCCTGCAACCACCGCACCCTTCTCCCTCCTGACGCCCTGCACCCCTGCTTCCACTGAGAACCCACATCAGACAGGAGCCCCCTCAGCCTCCTACCAGCAAGCCTGGAACCCCAGGCTGGCCCCCTGTGACGGGGAGGAAGCATCCCCGCGCTGAGACCAGGTGCTGCCTTCCTGCTGAGGACCACGCACCCTTCCTTGTGTTGAGGCTCCGCTTTGCCGTGTCTCTCTTCTGTGCTATCGGGTTCGTTGTTTTCTGTCTCCTCGGTTGTTTTCATGTGCATCAAACAAATTCTAATATTTCCTTCTAAATCTAACAGATGCCCTGCTGTCCTGATCTTCTGCCCCTGCTTAGTTCAACTGTGTCTTCATTCCTAACGCCTTGGGATGGCTGCCTCGACTTCCCTCTGCTCCTCCCCACTGACTTCCTTTGGGGAAGCTGAGTCCCTCACCTCTCTGCCTACCCAGCTCCGACCAAGACCATTAAGACACCCCCTGCCCACTTCCAAGCACGGGGCCGGCTTCCCTCTCCTCTGTGTGCCTTGGCGCTGCCGGCCTGCTGGCTGCGGCTCTGTCACAGCTGGGCCACCAACCTCGCTCTCCTGTCCCTTGTCCTCACCAGCTCTCTGGCCACCTCTTTCCCATCATCTCTCCTGGCTCCTCCTGGATGCGAATTCTGGAGTGATCCAAGGGTATCTTCTCACCCCCAGCTGCACTGTCCCTAAGCGACTGTGTCCACTTGGTCACCCTAGGGACCATCAGTGCAGAGGACTATGGATCAAGTAGCCTGGTCCTCGCCACAAGCCCTCGTGCGGCTCCACCTCCATGTCCCGCGGGCACCGCACCCCAGTGTCCAGCCGCCCCCTTGGTCTCCTTCGCCACGGACCTGCCGCACACGCTCTCCACCACTGGAAAGGCACGAGACCGCCCTTCTCCCAGCGCTCCTGTGGGAGCGACGTCTTTCCTTCGCCCCGTGGCCTGTCCATCAGCAAAGGGCTGGCGCCGCCCCCAACGCCTCTGTCTCCCTCATGCCCACCCCTCCCTCACCCACAGCCTGTCCTGTGCACCACCTGCTCTCACCTGGGCCACTGGAAAAGCCTGTTGACCTCCCCCCCCCCGTCTTACTACTCGACGGTAAGGGCAGCCAGGGAGCGCTCTGCAAATGTCATTCATATCACACGTCACCTTATTCTGATCATCACGTGCTCCCAATGGCTGCCACTTGCCCAAAACCAAAGTGCACGCGCACACACACACACACACACACACAGTCACACACACTCATGCTTTCCACTGTGGTTCTCAAGAAATAGTGTGAAGTGTCTGTTTTATAAATGGGAAAAATAAGGCAGGTGCTGTTATTAGTATTATTCCCATCAATAACAACAACAACAATAATAATCCTCTACTTCACCAGACGAGGACACTGAGATCCAGTGCTTTGTGAGCTGTCCAGGTGACACGGTCACGGGTACCACGTCCCTGTGTTGAAGCCGAGCAGCCCAGTTCCAGGTGATCAGACCCCGGACAGAGGATGAGCCCTCCTCAGTGGGCAGAGAGGCTCCGCTGGCCGTCCAGGGAGGGGATGGGCCCCTGCCCACGTGATCTCTCAGGGATGCACAAGGGGCCGGCAAACAAGGAGGGACCCCTAGGAGGCAGTGTGACCCTGGGAGAAGGCAGCCAGGCTCAGTGGCCAGAGAGAGGTCCTCTGGTCGTCCCCAGGCATCCGAGGACCCCACGCCGTTGGAGCAGAGCGGTCCCGTCACCGCCACACTGCGCACACGGGCTCCGTGCACGTCAGTATGGGGAGAAAAAGTGCTTTCCGTTCAACGGGCACGTGTGGTGGCCACAGGCCCCCTTCTCGGGGACAGAACCACCTCCTTGGCCACCCCCACGCCCATGAGTTTGAGCCCAGGCAGGTCGGGGGGCACCTGTTTATCCCAGACCCACAGCCTTCTCTCCGGAAGTGCCTCACGGGCGCTCCTACCTTCTTGGATTATGAATAGAAACAACTCGCTGCTTTTCCTGGGGAATCTCGAGGATTGATAAGTAGGGTTGAAAGGGGCGATCTGGTCATCGGGGTAAAGCGGCCTTTGCTGATGAGATGGATTTGCGTTTCCCGTGGTCATGCCCAGGGCCGTTTGTGTCCAGCTTTCACGGTGAGTTACGTTACCCGAGCCCAGGGAAGGGAGGAGGCGGCTCGTGAGGTTAGCAGGAGGGAAGGGAAAACATTGATGTTTCCATCCAAAATGTCACTGTTGCATTGATAGTGGCTGTTTTAAGATGACCAAGCTTCATACGCTGTGTCCACTGCAGCCGACCCGAGCTGGGTTAGCCCCCCCTCCCCTCTGAATGAAAAGATCATGATTAATTAGCCAGAGTCACCAGACTTCACGAGATTGCGTTCTCCATAGCTACAAATGCATAATGGCTGCCGTTTATCCTTACGGTCTCGGCATAAACAAAACATAAATAAAATGAAAAGCTATAGCCTAAAAGCGGTTTTGGATGGAAAGTGGACAGTTGTTTAGAGGGCAGGTCAGTCAGAGCCCGGGTGGCGGTGTTGACAGCAGGTGTGGCCCACGTTCTGCCACTCTGTCCGGGGCTGTCAGACCTCTGGCTCCTTCGGAGCAGCGGGGTGTCAGTCACAGCCTGCGCTGGAGCCTCCGCGCTGGGGCCCGGCGGGGGCGGCACGGTGAGAAACTGGACCCGGGCTGTGCCTCTAAACTGTGTTTCCGTGGCAGGAGCTTTGATTTAGTTAATTGGGGACACTTTGGGGGGACCTGATGGAGATCCAAGGGACAAAGGCTTCTCTCCTTCTGCTCCTTGTGGCCGCCCTGGACGTGCACATCACCACATTCCAGAAGCTTCGTGCACAAGTGGGCGCATCCTCTTACAGAGAGAAGCCGCAGGTGAACACGCCCTCTGCCCCTGTACTGGCATCACAGCGGGAAACCCAACGTGAGGGGCTTTAGAACCTTCTGTGGATGCCTACTCTTCTCTACCTAACTTCTTTAGAACTTCACCTTCTTTAGAACCTAAACCTCCTTTAGACCCCGAGGGCTCCACTGCTGAGACCCTCCCTCCGTGTTCCAGGCCCTGCGGCCGGGGCTGGGATTTGTCACCGTGTGCGACTCTTCCTTGGTTGCAATTTGCATCTTCACTTGGATAGTTTCTAAGATATTAAAAAAAAGCCTTTACCCCGAAGTAATTATTTCTTTCAACTTGCTAAACGACTCATTTTCCCCCCTCTGAAATGTGCATTAACATTGCCAAAACGTAGCCCTGAGTTTCTGATGAAGTTTAATTTTTAGAAATATTGTCATATTGACTCTCAATGTTCTATTTTTTTATTTTTGAGAGACAGAGAGAGACAGCGCAAGCAGGGGAGGGTCAGAGAGAGAGGGAGACACAGAATCGGAAGCAGACTCCAGGCTCTGAGCTGTCAGCACAGAGCCCGACGCGGGGCTTGAACCCACGAACCGCGAGATCATGACCTGAGCCAAAGCTGGACGCTTAACCGACTGAGCCCCCAGGCGCCCTGACGTACTGACTCTCAAAGCACGATGCATAGACTCACAGCCGCCAGGGCCCCCGGATGTTTGTCCTGCTCCCCTTTCCCAGGGAGACCAAGGCCGTGTCCTCCGGGCTGAGACCATGACCATCTGGGTCAGGGTTTTCCTCCGGCCTCTGGAACGTTCAGACCCCTCCTTTGGGATGGATGAGTGCAGGAGTCAGGAAAACCCGGGAAGGAGATGGTTCATTCAGGACCTTCTAGAGCCTAAAGCAGGCGGCATCTTAGGAGAAGGTCTGAAGGCGCCTCCAGTGGGAACAACCAAGAGCTGTCATCCGTCACGGTGACCCGCAGGGCGGCGATCCCGGCTCCGTCTCCCGGCGGCACAGGAAGCCTGGTGGAGCAGGCGTTGGCTCTGGTGGGCTCTTTCCTTCTGTCCCATCTATTCTGGACACAGTCTCAGACGCTCACAGGAAAGGTGGAGCTTGCGATATCCAGAGCGTGGGAAGTCGAGGCAAACGCACCGACACCATGGGTTAGTAAGGGCACAACAGCCAGAACTAGAGTCAGGAGGAGAAAGGCAACGCCCCGCATGGGACCCGCTCAGGCAGCAGACACTTGTTCAAACGCTGTCACAAGCCACACTCTGAGCGGCGCACGCGGGCGGAAGACCAAGGGCTCCTTTGTCGGGATTCATCCCAGACTCTCCCCGTTTCCCCGAAACCCAAATCCGGCTTTCCTGAACCACGCTGGTGCGTGGCTGGGGACATTCCAGAATTCTGCCCCAGAGCCCAGGGCAGGGATTTCTCTTCTCTAAAATCTGAGAACAGATATTCTTGATCACCTTCGCCATGGGAAAATTCAGTGGCACAGCCACGGAAGGTGCCAGCGTGAGTGACGGGGCCCCTGGGGCAGATCTACTTTTGCCTGGAACACGCACCCAGACGGAAAACACCGTCACAGTTCAGGACGTGTGCCACAACGTGTCGGATGGACATCATTTTCAGAGACCTGACGTGGCGGCACCGGGGTGGTTGAGTCGGTTAGGCGTCTGAGTCTTGGTTTCGGCTCAGGGCGTGATCTCAAAGTTTGTGAGTTTGAGCCCCACATCAGGCTCTACACTGAGAGCACAGAGCCTGCTTGGGATTCTCCTTCTCCCACTCTCTCTGCTCCAACCCCACCCCTCTCTCTTTCTCCCAAAATAAACAAACTTAAAAAAAATTTTAAAAAGACCTAATGTGAAGTCTGGACTTTGGGTGACGGCTTGTCCATGAAGGGGTGTCCGTGGGGACAGGTGCACGGGTCTGGGGTCAGGTGTTGACGGCTGGGATGCTGTGTGCGTGTGCGTGCGCGCGCGTGTGCGTGTGTGTGTGTGCGCGCGCGTGCGCGCGGCGGGGTATGGGGGCTCTCTACACTCCCCCTCGGTCGTGCTGTGTACCTAAATCCGCTCAACAAACTGCAGTCTATTCAAACATCAACAATGACAGCAGTGATAACTGTGCTTATGAACCCAAGACTCCCCTCCCCGTGCGCACCGGCCTCCCGTCTGCCCCCCGCCGCCCCCTTCCCCGGGCCGCGTCTGCGCCCCCCCTGCCCGTTCGGCCCTCAGCTACCAAACGTCAGATCTTCCCCTCACGTGTCAAAATAAATACAGCGCCTCAGTTACAGGACACCTTTATCCGCCCGCGCTGCCCACAGACTTCACAGAGACCATACCTTTCGTCTCCAGGAGAAGAAAGGAGGCTGTGATCTCCATATTGCAACACTTTTATTTACCTTATCTGTAATATAATTAATAGATGACTATGCGGAGATCAAGGCCGCTTCAAAGAGAATGAGACAGCTTCATATGAAACTTGCTCTTTTGAATCAGTCCGGGACTCTATCAAAGTCTGTGTGATAATTTCATGTAAATCCTGGTGTTCCGAATCTGTATCTTTTAACCTGTACCTACCATTTTTAACACAGTGACTTTCAAAGGCGTCGGAGCCGCTCTCATTTGTGTTACAGGACTCGGTGCGACCGGCCGGCAGCACACCGCACTGACGCTTCTCAGGAAGCCATCCGGACGGTCCTCTCCCAGGCGCCGTGACGGGGGCGACCGCGTCCTCAGGCTAAAACCTCCCGGCGCCTGCGGGTAAGGTCCCGCCGTGGGTATTTGGACATTGGAACAGGTCTGGAGGCCTCATGACGCCTCGCGTCGCCCCCGCAGGGGCACGGGCGGTTGTAACCCCCACTAGTTGGACTTCCAGTCATCTGTTTATCGATTCTCCTTTGCTTAATTTGGGCAAATAAAGTATTTTTACACATTTTGATTCCGCGAACATGACTGTTCCTCCCATCGGTCCGTCTCGTGGGCCTTCCTGATGGTCCACCCGCCTGTGTGACTCACAGCCCCAGACACGCGTGCGCACACGGCTCTGGAGGCTGGAAGCCCAAAGTTAAGGTGTCACCAGCCCACGCTTCCTGCCTCTTCCAGCTCACGGGGGCTCCAGGGGGCCTTCAGCTTGTGGCCATGTCACCCCCGTCCCCGCCTCTGGTCTCACCTGGCCTTTTCCCCTGGGTGTCAGAGACTCAAATCTCCCTCTGACCCCTCCTCTAAGGACGCCTGTCATGGAATGTAGGGCCCAGGCTGAGTCCAGGATGAGCTCATTCAGAGACCTTGGATTATCATATCTGCAAAGACCCTTTTCCCAAATGAGGTCCCATTTATAGGTTCTGGGGTTGGGGCTTGTGCTAAACATTTTAGGGGACACTACTCAACCCAGTGCACGTGGAGAGTTCTAGAATAAGTCTTCAGCCCCCAGACCCCCTTTAAAGTGTGAGGATACATTTTCCTGTGGTTTGCGACTCGGGGGTTCTAGCAGAAGCTTCTGGACAGGAGGCCAGTTCCGCTACCCGGCCTGGAGCATGGCGGCACCTCGTGCGGTCTTCACCATGACC